>MU263294.1:7500-37500 GCA_020310875.1 Ceratopteris richardii
AGTGTATCTTTCTAAGTATCTAGCTTCTTCCAATTTAAAAACATGATATGCATGGATAAGTGAAGCTATATTGAAAAGGCATGCCAGCTACAACTTTGCAAGTCAAGTTTCTAGAAGATTTCTTTTTAAAGTGATACTCAGGTATCCAATGCTTAATGCAAAGTCTACATTAAGTAGTGAATATGTCTTTCTAAGTACTGAGTGAAGATGAAATCTTTAAAAGAAATTGTCAATGTCCTATGCCCACAAGTTCATTAGGTAATTCTCTTTATTTTTTTAGTTTCATAGGTGATGGTACGAGAAAAGATTTGGGTATATTCTATCAACTCAAAGAATGAGGTATTGCCTACTTCCAAAAAATGGCAATTGAGAGTGAAAAAGGAATTAAGCTCAAGGATTTATGTTCACATAGGAGGTGAGTATATGTCACATGAATTCATCCCTTTTTCTAGTCTAGAGGAATTGATAGAGATTTTCTAGCTTCCTATACCCTAGTACAAAATTGTGTAGTTGAGAGGATGAATAGAACTATTCAAGATAGAGTAGTTTCTATACTGCATCATGCAAACCTTTCATGAGGCTTTTGGACAAGATTGTTTACTATAGTTCACGTGACTAATATTTCACCTAGTACTACCAAAGGTCTAAAAGTGGCACAAGAGTTATGGACAAGGCAGCCACCATATTTTGATAATCTTTGAGCTTTTGGGTGTGAATGTATGTTCATATATCCAAGAATGTTATAAAAAGCTTGACTATAAGTTGAAGATGCATTTTTCTTGGATATGGTTGATATAATCAATTTGGATATCACTTATGGGATCTGAAAACATGGTTAGTGATGAGAAGTAGTGATATCATTTTCAATGAGTCTAAGATGCGTACACAACCCATTAAGGAGAATTTTTTTGGCTCTGGCCTCTTGAGGCAGAGGTCCAAAGTTCAAACCCCTCAATGTACATATAGTTGAACCCCTAGGTTGGACATGTAATGGCCTAGGACACTTAAACCAATTGTAGCCATGTTGTCACTTTGTCGAACCCTTGCTTTGTGGGATACAGGGGGTCACACTAGTACTATGCCCATTCACTTGTACAATTGCAATTTCAAACTTAAAGCTCAGGGGAGTAGGCTTAGGCTGAACTTCCATTTAACAAAAAACCCATTAAGGAGGTTGAATTGATGAGAATGGTTTTTGAGGATACTTTTCACATAATCCAAGTAGAAGATGGATGAAACACACCTTAAGAGAGAGGATTAGGAAGTAATCCTCAACCATGGGTTTTGGGGCAAGTGTTTAGCACTAGTGTTGTACTTGGACACTTTAGTGTCTTGAAAAAGAGACAATGTTTGATGAATTTTTTAGATTATTAGAAGGAACCATCTATAAATGTAACTATGCAACATGTTGGCATAAGGGTTGAATAAGTTTAGAAAAATATAGTTTTGATTAAACGATATAAAAATTAATATTTATTCACTAATTTTATGATGCTAATTTCAATATTGGCACAAAATTACAGTGATGTAAGTTAGTGGTTATTTTTTATTAAAATCATGATCTCGTAATTTTCATTAGTCTAAATGCAATAAAATCTTTTATTTCATATATGTCAACGTGTTTCTATCCATAATTATGGATTTGTAATGAATTTTACTAGGTTTATGGCATAAAATGAATCTCATTTGTGATATGACAGTCTTATCATCTATGAATTATTTTGCAAAGTGATGGTATGAACATGCATCATTTTTTATTATCAAAACACTATTTGATATTATTACAACTAGAAATATTTTTTTCGCAACCATAGGAGTTGAATTTCTATGTTGCTTCTTCAAGTTAAACAATACCACTATTTTTCTACACTAAGAAAAGGTCATTTTATGAGGAAATATTGCATATGCTACATGATTAAAGTTAATATGCTAGTGTTTTCTATATAAAGTAGTTTATAATGTTTATAGAATTATTTTGATTCATAATATATACCTTATATTATTGATAAAAACTAATTTTTTAGAATGAATTTTTATTTTCGATAGAGAGGAATATGGCCATTCAATGAAATATTGAGATTTTTAGTGGTA
This sequence comes from Ceratopteris richardii, assembly GCA_020310875.1. Classification (NCBI taxonomy): domain Eukaryota; kingdom Viridiplantae; phylum Streptophyta; class Polypodiopsida; order Polypodiales; family Pteridaceae; genus Ceratopteris; species Ceratopteris richardii. The sequence goes on from MU263294.1 coordinate 9,592, forward strand.
TGCGAGATACATACAAAAATTATTGGTTCAAATACATGTAGCATATCTTTATGCTACTATATGATGATTTTTGAAATAAAACACAAACCATTTTAGTGTTTTTATGAATCAATATCATATAGAAGCTACTAAAGTGTATAACTATATAATGAGCACCTCATATTGTACTAATTTTTTTATTATAAAAATGATTTACATTTTAGTGTTTTTATGAATCAATATCATATAGAAGCTACTAAAGTGTATAACTATATAATGAGCACCTTATATTGTACTAATTTTTTTATTATAAAAATGATTTTTCAAGTTCCCAAGACTTGTCTAAAATGATTATATGACAATAAATTAACATTAGAAAAATGATTCCAATAGGAGGAAAATTCTTTTTATGGACATATTCTTTCTTCTCATATATAAGTTTACACAAAAGTAGTTTTTCTCAACCATATTCAATCATTTCTATAGTTTGAGTTACCAAAAAAAGTTACTTTTTAAAAAATATATTTTTTATAGAGCATCTAGGTATAGATCTTTATGGGGCTTTAAGGGCTTGAAAAAATTTTATTTGATTAGTATGTGTGATTTTTATTATTTAATAGAAAAAAGGACACTATAGTGTCCTGTTTTGGTACAACACTAGTGTTAGCCAATCATACTCCTAGGTGGGAGGTTGTGAGTTCAATTCCCAACATTGGTATCAGGCCCTAGTTGAAGAGCTTGGTCAACATGGAGGTAAGGGGCCTCATACTTGGGCACATGGGAAGTGCTTGACCATGGATGAGTCTCACCTGGCCAAAATAAAGGCATATGGCCATTTGGTCACCAACAAAGGGTTGGATAGGTTCAAAATAGGTCCACACATTGGAATTTGAGACTAATGGAGGCATTCAACCATGGGATGTGGCCTACCAAGCTAGATAGAGGGTTCACAAGTGAGCATTGAGCACTATGCTAAATCTAAGGGGGAAATAATGTCACATAATCCTAACAAGAGATGGATGAGCCAAACCTTAAGAGAGAGGATTAGGAAGTAATCCTCAATTGTCACTTTGGGGAAAATGATTAGCCCATCATACTCTATGCCAAGAGGTTGTGAGTTCAATTCCCAACAATACCAGTCCTCTTGCTAGCTTGCATAAGAATGTTACACATTAGAATGTTCAGGAGAATCTTGAATCAGACAAGTCTTTAAATGTTCATGTTTAGCAACCATTGAGACGTTTTGCATGTTTCTTGCATCCACCTAATGTATATGCTCCATGTTGAATTTTCATATACTGAAAGATGCAGGTGAGCCATCTTGCTACAAAGAGGCTATGGAGACAAATGATCATGTCAAGTGGAGCATGCCATGAAGAGTGAATCTGATTCTATTCATAATTATGGTACTTGGGATTTGATACCTTTACCAAAGGGTGGAAAATCGTTGCCATGTAAAGGGGTATATAAGCTAAAAACTCACATCAAATCGTTCTTCTCCAAACTATAAAATATGATTTTTTGCAAAGGTTTTGATGCAAAAACATGGTTTTGATTTTGAGGAAACCTTCTCTCCAATAGCGAGGATGAGCACACTATGCAATCGCTTAGATATGTTGCAATGGAGAACTTAGAGCTAGTCCAAAACGATGTTAAAGATACTTTCTTCCATGGATATCTTATAAATAAGATCTATATGGAACAATTGGAGGGTTATCTAGATCTAGGCAAAGAGTAGTTTGTAAGCTCAAGAAGAGCTCGTATGGACTTAAAATCCCCTCGAAAATAGTACCAAGATTTTGATGCTTTTATGGAATCTCAAGGCTATTTCAAAAGCAATGAGGATCATTCTCTCTACACTACAAGATGTTTAGACGGCAGCTTGATATGCTTTATACTTTATGTGGATGATATGTTGATTGTTGGGAAGTCCTTTGATAACTTGTCATTGCTCAAAAAGAAGTTGAGTGAGACATTTGACATGAAGAATTTGCAGGATTCCAATTATATTCTTGGCATGCATATTACTCATGATAGGATTGAAGGATGCATATATTTTTCTCAAAATGAGTAGGTATCCAAAGTACTCCACAAGCTCAATATGCAAGGTAGAAAGACATTGAGTACACCTTTACCTACATATGTGAAATTGATCAAGGAGGATTCACTACAAGGAATAAGGGGGCATAACAATGCCTGTAATTAAAAAAAACTGACATGTCGCTTATGCAAAGCCTTGCCCCTAGAGTGTCGCATAAGCAATGCCCAACAAGAAAAAAGAACCCATTGGATAAGGGACATTTAATGTAGCTTATGCATTTTTACTTAAGTAGCATTTCTAGGAGCCTCACATTATTGCAACACTACTAGCAATGCTAGAGCATCACATACGCAAGGCCTTGGAAATACAAAAAACAAAGTTGAATTATCCTAGCACATTTGTGTTGGGATTTGAAACCATAGACACACAAAAGAGAGAGAGAGAGAGAGAGAGAGAGAGAGAGAGAGAGAATGATGCAGACAAAGGTACATACACACATGCATATGCATACATACATACACACATGAATACACACACATATTCATACACACACATATGCATACACAAAAATAAGAGACACACACATACACATATACACACATACATACACTCACAAAGACACATACATACACATGCATACACACACATACACATTGAAACATATATACATACACACACACACACACACACACACATATATATATATATATATATACATACATACAGTACATGGACACACATACACATACAAATATACATACACACATACATTGACATGCATACATACACACACATGCATACACACATATATACATACACATATACACACAGAGACATGCACTCACATACACACAAAAAATACACATGCATCCACACACATACACATACACATACACATACACATACACATACACATACACATTCACATTCACATACAGATACACGTACACGTACACGTACACGTACACGTACACGTACACGTACACGTACACGTACACGTACACGTACACGTATACGTACACGTACACGTACACGTACACGTACACGTACACGTACACGTACACGTACACGTACACGTACACGTACACGTACACGTACACGTACACATACACATACACATACACATTGTCACTCTAGCACAATGGAAAGTGTCAACATGGGGAGATTCACCTCATAAATGTCAATCTACAGAGACATGAGGATTGGTATGAAGACCGTGAGCAAGTGATTGCACAAGTGCGTGAGTGAAAGCACATAAGCATGCACACACATACACACACACATGCTATCCTTGAGTTCGCATCAAGGAGGTAACAAGCAATAAACTAACTCGGTTGCTAGATGAGCTCTAGGCATTAGGTGTCGCTTCCACTACCAAAGAAGCCTCGATGACCAAATCTAGATCAATCGTAGTTAAACTTTTGACAAGCAATATGCAAATAGAAGCACATGAGATCTATTCACAAACCTAAAGCTTTGAACTCATAGATTACAAACAAGCAACAAGTAAATATCTGCTTCGGTATCTAAACACTTCTGTCTTTATGACTAGATAAGAGTCAAAGTAAACAGGCGTGCAACTCGAGATGTGAGAGCTTCAATTTTAAGACATGGTCATTGTGATTTTTGACATCACTGTCTTCTGGTATTCAAGGAAATGTCTCTTTATAAACATACCACATGACTTCCTCGAACACTTCGCCTTTAATCATTTCCTTTAGTCGTTAACAAAGTTAACATTAATCGAAATCTTCCAAATCTTTGGCATGACAATTGAAGAGGAACGGAGAAAGCATACAAGAGGGCGATCGTCTCCTTAGGCAACATTCAATATGATTAATGATCAGGAAACAGTAAATTTCCCACTCATGAGTATAGCTCAGAGAAGTGATCTGCTACATATACTACTTACTGATTTCAATTAAACAAGATAAGCAGTTTCAGGGCCTTACAACAAGGAAACGTTCAATGGTCTTGAGTGTGGACTGCAAACATGGCATACATGATCATCAAAATTCTGAAATCAAGATGTAATGGAGATCAACATCATTCACGATAAGGATAGTCGTCTACACTTTTGATGAAGTAGAAAAATCAAACCATGTAGTTTATTTAGTGACAGTGAACGGAATCCTTCATGCATTCTTTCTCTCAGGTTTTTATAAAATTTCTCAGCCATTGTTACAGCATTCAATCAAGCAACGGTAACTCAGCAACAATGAAAAGTTCCCTTGTCTTCGCATTTCTAACATGCAAGAGCCATGACTGTTAATGGTGATTAGTGAAACTTTATGCCTAGCTTATCAGGAAACAACTTTGCATCTTCCGGTTCAACGTCAGGACGATGCACATAAACAAGGGAAGAGAAAAGTTTTATTCTACTAGAATGCGGACTATACGGAGTCCTGTTAAGCCTGCTGTTACTAATGCATCAAATCATACATATACATAGGCAATGGGTACCAACCTCAAGATTAGCAGAAATCACTGATGCCATGATCAATTGACGACTTCTACATTGCTTGTAAAGCAGCGCTACATTCTTTTATGCACATCAGATAGACACATGTGCGGAATAAGTACTCTCCCGTTCCTTAAAGTAGAGTTCCATGATCATAACCTTCTTTGCACGAAAATACTCTGACGGAGTCATCCGCCAAAACCGAATGCTACAGAATAGACACGGCCATCAGCCATTCTTCAGGTTCCTCATGCCCAGTTAGAGTCTGGAGGTCTGCAGAACCGAGCCTTCGATCACATGAACAACCACGAACCACGGTCGGCTCAAAAAAAAAAAAAAAAAAAAAGCGTTCCTCCCTTAATAGCCAGTAGTAAAGACATCCAATGTTCTCAGAACGTCTGCCCCTTTCTCTGTCCGATTTCCGTTAGATATTAGCACTGATTTTCCCCTTGCCTCTAGTGCAGGCTTCACATCTCTATCAAAAAGACTTCTAAAAACCGAGAGAGATCCATAGTGTTTGCTGGGCAGGTTCGTCCCCACATGTCATCATTTCGTGGTTCTAGTCATCTTGTTGTCTTCCTATTTAAATTGATTTGATTTCTCGAAAACGGTTCTCGAGCTTAAGCGATTGAACTATCTCACTTAATTTGCTCCCACACATCTTTGACGAGTTTCATTTGAGGTTAGCTTAGAATATCTCAACCGTTAAGTGGGTTCTAGCTAGCTTGGATGATTGCTATTACCTCAAAATTGTACTTTTGCATTAGCTTTAATCATTTGGTAATGACATCGTTAAAAATATAAATGAAATCATCTTGGAAAGATTCCAAGGTTAATCGAGACTTATCCTCATGGTTGTTATTCCTCTTTTATTTAATTTTATTCTTAGTTCACAATAGTTATAGTTATATGGAAGTATTCTTTCTTATGTGCATATCATATTTTGAAACATATAAGTACCCCTATGCAATGAAAGTGTATCTATGTGATTGATAATGAAAGCAACGGTGAATTGGTGCATGTGGGTGTGCACCGATGTATGTCCATCCCCTTTTATTCAAGGTAGGTCTATCTCACCCGCTTAATGTACACGTACATCCATGTGGAAACATATGGTTGAACCTCTATACAAAAATAAGTTTTATTTATAATTCACATGTTCTCAATAGTTTGAGTGATAAAAATTAGTTTAATCTACAATATGATTCTTTGCTAAGACTCACCAATAAATTATAGCATGTTATACATTCCATTCCGTAGTTTGAAGTGTTAGCATGCCAAAAAATAGTTGGCGTAGCTGCCAACTCGATCTCCAAAACTTCCAAAAACTTGATATTTGAACTCTTGTCCTTGACACAAAAAATTTCGAATCGAGACCAATTACAATATGCTTTATGCCATTGGAAATACCAATGTTTCAAAGAACTCCAAAACATTAAAATCGATCACTCGAGCAAAAAATATTACACTCCCAACATTGGCAAGGTAGTAGATGGCCACCAACTCAAAACAATGACTAAACATGCCATTTTGTGGGCTATAAGAAAAAAAATAATAAAGTTAGATAACATATGATAGCTTACAATGATGATAGAAAATGTTATCTTAACCAATGCAAATCTCTTGAGATGGATGAATTCTCGGTGATCTCTTTCTAACTCCTCTTTTTGAGGTTTAGGGGCCTTCTTCTTGATCATCTTTGTGGTGCTTTAAGAAACTTGATGGTTCAAGAGAGAATGTCTTTTGTGTTCTCGCCATCTATTCTAGCACTTTCATTCTGGCTTTATGCTACATCTTCTTTGTGCATGAGCACACATACTTGAACACAAATAAATCTTTCAATGTTTAAGCTTGGCACACATATATTTGACTCTTATATGTTTCGTTCAAGATTTTATAACGAAACCATGCTATGATTTATAATTTCAAATACATGAAATCTATGCACTACTTTCATGGCAATATGCCTACGATATGCAAGACTAATCCCAAAGGAAGATACATATTTTACTTAGCTTTCCATACCTCCAAAGTGGAATGAATTTCTTCATAGAAGTTTGAAAGCCTAAATTTGAGGTCACTCGACTTCTCCCATATCCCTCCATGTTCGATGTACTTTTCAACCCTCTAAAGAGGATAGAAATAATTCCTCTTCTCATGGCTCTTGTTCCTTTGGAGACGTCACCAAAATAGGCTTCACTTGTCTTTTCTTGTTGCCCCCAAGATGAAATCATCAATAAATTCTCTCTTCAACCATAATTTGAACACAAAACACTGGCTTGAACCTCACTTTTTATGAAGGAAAATGTTCATGGGAACTCGTTATCTATTTTCATAGTCCTCCATTTTCATATCAAAAGTCTTTAACCATGCATGAATGAGGGAAAAATCACTATGTTTGCACTTCCTAAAGCATTCACATGGGAGCACCCGAAGGCACTCACATGCATGCAAGGGAGAGGCCAAGCTCCCTCCCTTCCTCCTCACCCTTCCCTCTTAGATGTGAGAAGGAAGAAGAAGAAAGGCTTTATAACCCGCTTTTGACACCTATTGCTCCTTACATGGGATCAATCCTTGTCTCATAGAGCCATTCGCATAGAGCTTCATCATTGAGATTGGTTATTGAGAGAGATAAAGTTGATGATTTTTTCATGAAATTTTTGCACTCCAATATCCAAAAATGGAATGAATCTATAAGCTTGGGTATAAAGAAACCATATACCTATGTACTATAGGATGTAGAGTTATATTCGAAAGATGTACATGCTTGGAGGAACAAGAAGTTCCTTGCTCGGGGGATAACCAAGGCCAAAAGCCAAAGAGTTCATACGAGATACCTACTCATGATGGCCTGATGAGTAGAGGGACCTTAGAGAGAACTCTAGATGGTGACTAGGCAAGGGTTATAAATAGGCTGGGAGATGAGTCCCAAGCATGTCATTCTCCACTTCTCACATTTGATATCAGAGCCTCAGGGAAAGAGAGACCGTGGGCAAGGACATGGAGAGATTTCATTCTTCATCATTCACAAATACAACATGAGTATCCATGGAATTGGGGATTGCGTGGAGCTCAAAGTTCGAGTAGCATTGAGGAGTTGTGCAAAAGGTGCTGCCACACAGATTCAAAAGGAAATCGAGCAACCTTGATGGGCTGAAGAGGCAATTCTGTTCGCGATTATAAGTAAGCATAACACCCTTATTTTCACATAGAGGTAATGCTAATAGAGATGCACAATGCAGGGTTTGAACCTTTTACCTCCTAGAGAAGGAGGTGGATGTTTTACTCACTAGGCTACGTTTTTTATAAAATCATATTGCATTTTTATTATATAACTTAACCTGAGTGCACCTGTTCAACAAGGAAAGAGAGATGGAGAGAGATAGAGGGAAAGAAAGAGAAAGAAAGAGAAAGAAAGAGAAAAAGAAGAAGGAAAGAGAGGAAGGAAAGAAAGAGAAAGAAATGGAGAGAGAGAGAGAGAGAGAGAGAGAGAGAGAGAGAGAGAGAGAGAGAGAGAGAGAGAGAGAGAGAGAGAGAGAGAGAGAGAGAGAGAGAGAGAGAGAGAGAGAGAGAGAGAGAGAGAGAGAGAAGGACAAAGAGAAGAAGGAAATAAAGAGAAAAAAAAAAGGAAGAGAAGGAGAAAGAGAAGAAGAAGAAGAAACAAAGAAAGAGAAAGAGAATAACAAAAGAGAGAAAGAGAAAGAAAGAAATAGGAGGAGAAAGAGAAAGAAAGAGAAATTGAACAAGGAGAAAAGAGAGAGATAGAAAGAGAGAAGCCAAGAGAGATAGAGAAAAAAGAAAGAGATGGAGAGAGAGAGAGATAGAGAAAGAGAAAGAAAAAAGAGAGGTAGAGAGAAAGAGATAGAAAACAAGAGGTAGAGAGAAAGAGATAAAAGAATATGAAGGAGCAAGAAATGGATGAACAAAGAGGAAGAGAGAAGATGAAAGTGAAGATTAGAGAGATAGGGAAAATATTAGAAAGAGAGAGCAAAGGAAAAGCATGGTTAGCATACCTACCTTTACTAAAATGGACATAACTCTCTCATATGAAATCCCAATTTGATGATTTCACTTGTTATAGAAAGTAGACTCTAAGTGCTATCAAATGCATGGTTGGAACCTATTATTGGATGATTATAAACCACTGATAGAGAGTATTTAATTCTCTGTATACTTCTTCAAAGAGGTATGCTGCCCACTCACCTACCTCCATTGTTTTGGCCATAACTTCATCATAGAATACCCGAATCAAGGAATTCAACTTGATATAGATTCTACACTTCATGCCCATTCATTTGACTAGTCATCTTCCATATTTGAACCATTGCAAGCCATCTTTGCACAAGCTTTTAGATGGCTTTTGACCAGCAAGAAACTCTTTTTGAGTGATTTGAGTGTCCAATTATGATAATTAAGAGTTCCTAATCATATTTTGAACCATTTTGGATAGGAACAAATTGTTTTTTTGTACATGTGCATCATATTTTTGCTCTCAAATATATTCACTTGAATACTTTTTGCATCAAAGTTTATAATTTTGCATTGTAATCTCTTTCAATTTTATGAAATCAACATTGGAATGTCAAAAATATATCCCTCAAGAACAACTAAGATGTGTTTTCATCCACTAACTCATGAGCACATGAATTGTTCTTCATGCGAGTCTATGTACTTGATATAGAATTTTATCCCGAGTCGACACAGGAGTGCTATGATTATAATCACCAATACAAGAATTAAGTGCTTTTATATGATTGGTTGTGATGAGGTTAATGAATGTGCAAGAAGCACAATAATTAGAATGATATCCATGGATATTCACTTTCACTAAAAGGTGGATACTATATAAAGAGTTGATTTTTTCACAAGACAATTTGGATGGTTAATTGGTTTGCATTGATCTAGATGATCATTATATGCATGGATATGCCCCATATCATAATCCATCCAAGAGAATAAATGAGTATGTCTAATTAGAATGATATCCATAGATATTCACTTTCACTAAAAGCTGGATACTATGTAAAGACTTTATTTTTTCCATGAGACAATTTGGATGGTTAATTGGTTTTCATTGATCTAAATGATCATTTTTTTAACTAAAAAATGACTAACATGTCTCATCATTTTTTAGTTTAAAAACTAATTGGGCAAATAGTTAGTGAGGTAGTAGCCTCATAGAGATTTGGATGCTACTCTTTGAGGGAATGTCCAAATTTCTTGACATTTGGAGGGCATATAGCTCATAGTTTGATCTCTAATCTGACCAATTTTCAAGTAATTTGGATACTCTTAAAAAGTTAAAATGACCTCTATACTAGAAGTGTTGCTAATAGAGGTAGAGGCGTAAAACAAGTGCCGTAGGCCTATTAAAAGGGGCATTTCTCTTCATTGGTAGCTCCAAATTTCATTATTTTTGTTGGATATAAACGCTTCATAGATGCACTTTGTGGATACCAATGTTCATTATTTTTAAAGATCATTTTATAGGTGGAACGATCTCTGCACATGAAAGCATAGCCTTTGGAATTTATGAAACAACTAGAGACCATGCCACCTAGAGGTGATTGGTCCTCTTAGCTCAATTATTCAAATTGGATTATTTTTCTTTCTAACATTACATACACATCTCCACATGGTGTGCCCAAACGTTCAAGATTGAATGTGTCTCTATTTAGGATCTATCAAGAAAATAGTAAAAGTTAGCCTCCCAAAATTTTTAAAATATTGTAGGTATAGAGGCTTAGTAATTTAGTCATTGTGAAAGCCTAAAATGTCAATATAATTTATCAATAAAATTACTTAGTAGTAGATATATGCTATGAAAGTTTGAAGAAATTGGATAGCATGTGGTAGGTCAAATGACCTATTCCTCTCAGAACAATCTCTGACAAGGATTCGCCAAAGAGTGATACATGTGAGTGATGAACACATGATTATTTCATATTGGAAGCTCCAATTTCAAAAGATTTTCTTGGGTAAGCTAGTGCAGTATAGAAACTATGATGTGTCCAAAATTGAAAGGTTTTGGAATTTATCTTCATAGTTAGAAGGTATCCTAAAATTGCAACAACATTGTTTTCAAGCTCACCTAAGTGCACGTGTAACAGAGATGGAATGATACTTTTGTTGGAAATGAGGTAGGCCCATAGCTCATATCAGAGGTCCATGGTTCCATAGGTCCAGCATCTACAACATAGAATCTAGCAAACCTCCAATTGACAAAACATGAACATATCACAACTTAATCATACAGATGATGAGATAAAGATAGAGAGAGACTAGAAAACATGTGTAAAGTGTTACGTAAGCCAAGGCTTACTCACACTATCATATATACCAATGTTCAATGTACAACGTGGGAGCAAAACTCTGAACCACTCTATGTGATGAGAAATAGATGGAAGAGTGAATGTACAAATGTAACAAACATATTTAGATGTATGGGCAAAAATCTGTATACACATGAGATGTGTGACCTAATAGGTTATAGAAGGGTGAATATGAGTGACTAAATGAGGAAGGATTAGTGTGAAACTCATAATCAACAAACCCTAATCTAACCTTAGGCTATGGAAGAACCTAAGTCAGATAGGTGTGTAAAAAGATCACATACTTAAAAAGTAGCAAAGAATGCTAACATGTTTGCTGCCAGAAATCCTCAAAGTCATGTGAACACACCTTCTCAAACACCTCATCAAAATATGCATAAAGCATATACGTACTGATTCTCTTGTACCTATGCTGAATGGGACTCCTCTTGATATGAACGCCACGGCCTTCATAAACTTCAAGTAGTACCTGTGTGCATAAAGAGAATATGTACCTGAATACTTAACATAAGATGTAAATCTTATGTTGAACACCATCCAATGTCTTTGAAGTAGCCCGAAATCTTCATGTAGAAGACAATCCTCAAGTACACCATGTAGATGGTCAATCCTCACCATCAAGCTGCTAATGACCAAGTCTTCTTTCCATGAACAAGAGATAACCTCCTCTCCATGAGCTAGAGTGCGAGCACACCCTTCATCTTCTCCAAGAAGAATCTCCAAGAAGAACTCCATAGCTGCTCCTCAACATGCTTCAAGTTAGCACCATGGCTGCCCCATGTGCTAGACAAAACACCACCTCTATTGAGATCCAAGCTCAAAGCTTGTGTTGAAAAATAGGTGAAGGATGCAAACAATAAGCCTATGACTCTTCTTTTATAGTAATAGATTAAGCTCCAAAAGCTCTTCCCATAAAGCAAAACTCACGAGATCGCTACGAAAAATTGAATCGGAATCTGTCGCTTGTCGCCAGTTTTCTTTTTTCCTGCGTTTGCTGATTTATAAAAAGCTTTAAATATGTTTTGCTTTTTTCTTTCTCGTGCTCCTGTGCCGTCTAGGATTTGATCCCTGGTCGATTGTATGAGAGGCCAACCTTTTAGCCATGGCGCCCATCTGCTTGTGTATACAAGGACTAATAAACAGAGCTATTCATGCTGTAAACTCTGGACAAAGTGGACCAATTGGGACATTGGATCTTGACCTTTTGACCATGAGATTTTGTACTTATATGATATTGTTTCCAACAATCCCCCCTGCAATGTCATATTGGTACAAACTAAACTGGATCTGCAACCTTTTACAAGCTGCAAACTATCACAAGCTTCAAGCTTGTACTCCTGAACTGACCTTCAAACCTTTTCTTCAAAAAGTCTTCTTCAAAACTGAATTTGACTTTCCTTCAAAAAACTTGAACTTGCTGAATATGAACCATAATACTTGAGAAAATATGCAAACTAGATATCCAAAAGTGTACACATCAAGAAATTATTTCTTGACAACAAATATAGCATGAACTGACTCTGCACACCCTGCTATCTCCTGTTTTCATAAACCTGAAAACATACACTAGGATCCATATATTTTCATTTACCTTCCAAAATGATTTCTCAATGTACTTCTGCTGTGTCATGTAAATACACTAATCAAGAACTGAATCCTGCAACCTGTGACTGAAAACTCACAACTTAGTGTATTATGAACACTGCTGGTTCATCTCTGACTATACTCAAGTCAAGTCAAGTCAACTCAACTGAAATCAATTGAAATATGAGTCTCATCAAAAGATCGTATCTATGATGTCATCATGTCATCATCTTGTTCATCTATAAACCTTCATACCTCTTTCTTTCAAAATTTGGTATAAACATAAATGTGCACACTTCTAAAATGTACCTCTCTGAAATATCAAGCTTCTCTTCAATAGAAATCTGGAACCTTCTCCTGAACAAGAACACCTAACAAGAAATTTCTCCAGACATTCTTCTTCTTCCTTCTTCTTTCAAAGTTGGAACATAAAGAGAACTTGACAAAGAAAATATAGGAATACCTGATATAGGAAATACCTATAAGTATGAATCTGCATTCTTTTACATATGGTTGAAAATAAGTCTTCATGTTTCATCACCCCCCTAGATGATTTAACACTAGTATCCAGTATTCTTCAAATTATATCAGACTTTATGAAATCTTGGACGTCCTTCTTCATAAATCTGTTCTTCAGTGATTAATACCTGTATCTAAAAAAAAATCTTTGAACCCTTTTTATTAGCACTGCAGATGCTAATAGCTTTCATTGTTTACTTCTCAGCTTCCCAAAATCTAGAACAAGGTTAGCTGATCTATATAACAATAAACCTTGTTGAAAGCATTTTAGGATTCATAACCTTCTGCAACATAAGAAGTATCTTATTCTATCTCTTTGCAACACAAATCTGATAGAACCTGAATCTTTGACTTACTTCTTCCAATGCTAAGAACTTTACAAACAAAGGATAGACAACTGACTCATAAATACTCAAGATCTTCATGATTATTCAAGATCAATGATCTCTCTTGTGTAGAATCTGCTCTTAGCAAACCTTCATGACTGAATGTTTGATTTGCTACCTGAATGTCTCCAAGTGTCCATGCTTCTTACAAAGTTGTAAAAATTTTTTGCAAAAAAAATCCTTCCGAAGAATCTGCAACTCCTACTTGAAATATAAGTGGACAAACTTCTCACCTTGAGAACTCCAAAAGCTGCAAGTTGATACTTCATATCTTTCATATTCTACCCGGGTGAAATGTGATAGTACTTGCTTGACTTTCTTTTGGCTAACTCGACTTCTCAATCAAGTGATAGGATTTGATGGAACACCTTTTTGAATACAAACATGTATCCAAAAGTCTAGACAATCATAGAAAGTAGATTCTCCATTGACTTGTACAACAACAAAACTGAATTTTCTGAAGTTTCTGAAAATACTGAATATGAGGTAACCTTTTCCAAACATAAAACCTCAACCTAAGTCCTCAACATCTGCTACAAAACTCTTTTACCTTAAGATTTAGATAAAGAAGAAATATACTTCTCTACAACTTGTCATATACCAAGTAGCTATGTATTGATACTCCAAGAATTCTTTGAGGGAACATATAAGCTGCTTGCTTAAAAGCTTCAACTAAAACATAACTCATACATATATGAGTCAAAACATATATCTGCTGGTTTTTCTTTCTCTCAATGCAATTCTTTGTCAAATCTACTAAATCATGACTAAGTGTAATGCAAAACAAGAAACTACTTCTTCTTTAGACTATCTTCACACAAGATGTTCTCGTAGACTTGTCTTTGGATGTAGAGGATAAAATAGGAAAAGTATATGGAAAATATGAGAGAAAAGGAAGTCTTACTTTTCTTTTGGAAATATTGGACTTTCTTCTTTTGCATCTTTCTTCCACTTGATGATGTCAACATCTTCAAACTTCTCTTCCATACCTTTTGTTCTCTTCATCTTGAAGTAGCAAGCACTCTTAACTTCTTCAAATGAATTCTTTTCTCTTCCTCTAATGGTAAGAGTAAGAGATAAAACAAACATGGTATACAAATGGAAGTGAATATAGAATCATGTTTTATCATCTCCTCATATCTTTGAATCAAAATTCTTCTTCAAATGTCTGAAATGACTGAATTCACCAACCTTTTGTCTGAATGATCAATTACCTATCTAGAGTTACCTCTCTAGATCAAATTTTGTACCTTAATGTCCAACCAACTTACAACTGAATTGGCTGAAAAACTCATCCCATCTCCAAATTTGTCTTCTTAGATGAGCTTTCTTGCCATGGAAGAGATCTCTCAAAACTCTCTAGAAAAACCTCTAGATACCTGTTTTGATGTAGCCTTTAACTTTCAAATGATGAAAGTGTATAAAAGCATTTCTTGAATCCTTTAAATCTCTTCATAACTGCTCTTCTAAGACATGACCTGCAAATGATAATCTGATAGTAAAATTTGATACCTGTGATTTGATGTTGATCTAATTCCTTCATCTTCTCTAAACCATTTTTCTTACTTGAATTTGAAGTAGCCTTCTCTTCATCAAGTCTTGGTCTTCAAACAATACTTTTGTGAAGTACTTGCATACTCTTCCAAAAATATTTGGTTGCTAACATATCATCAATTTCATACTCCACACTGATGAATACACATGTGACTGAATTGTCTAATTCTCAAATCTCTACTCATCTAGATTAAGTGTGTATGTCAAATGTCAAATGTTAGAAGATGCCCTTAAATCATATGTTGTAAACCTGGAATTCTGGAAACCTGGGAATCTGAATGAGCCTTAATGCATTGATGCCAAAGAACTAAAGTTCTGAAACCAAAACCTTAGTGCTCTGATACCAAATGTTGGAAATGAGGTAGGCCCATAGCTCATATCACAGGTCCATGGTTCTATAGGTCCAACATCTACAACATAGAATCTAGCAAACTTCCAATTGACAAAACATGAACATATCACAACTTAAACATACAGATGATGAGATAAAGATAGAGAGAATATAAAACATGTGTAAAGTGTTACATAAGCCAAGGCTTACTCACACTATCATATATACCAATGTTCAATGTACAACGTGGGAGAAAAACTCTCAACCACTCTATGTGATGAGAAATAGATGGAAGAGTGAATGTACAAATGTAACAAACATATTCAGATGTATGGGTAGAAATCTGAATATACATGAGATGTGTGACCTAATAGGTTATAGAAGAGTGAATATGAGTGATTGAATGAGGAAGGATCAGTGTGAAACTGATAATCAACAAACCCTCATCTAACCTTAGGCTATGGAAGACCCTAAGTCACATACGTGTGTGAAAAGATCACATACTTAAAAAGTATCAAAGAATGCTAACAAGTTTGCTGCCAGAAATCCTCAAAGTCATGTGAACACACCTTCTCAAACACCTCATCAAAATATGCATAAAGCATATACGTACTGATTCTCTTGTACCTATGTTGAATAGGACTCCTCCTGATATGAACGCCACGGCCTTCATAAACTTCAAGTAGTGCCTGTGTGCATAAAGAGAATATGTACCTGAATACTTAACATAAGATGTAAATCTTATGTTAAACACCATCCAATGTCTTTGAAGTAGCCCAAAATCTTCATGTAGAAGACAATCTTCAAATACACCATGTAGATGGCCGATCCTCACCATCAAGCTGCTAATGACCAAGTCTTCTTTCCATGAACAAGAGATAACCTCCTCTCCATGAGCTAGAGTGTGAGCACACTCTTCATCTTCTCCAAGAAGAATCTCCAAGAAGAACTCCATAGCTGCTCCTCAACATGCTTCAAGTTAGCACCATGGCTCCCCCATGTGCTAGAGGAAACACCACCTCTATTGAGGTCCAAGCTCAAAGCTTGTGTTGAAAAATAGGCGAAGAATGCAAACAATGAGCCTATGACTCTTCTTTTATAGAAATAGATTAAGCTCCAAAAGCTCTTCCCATAAAGCAAAACTCACGAGATCGCTACGAAAAATTGAATCGGAATCCGTCGCTCGTCGTCGGTTTTCTTTTTTTCCGCGTTCGCTGATTTATGAAAATCTTAAAATATGTTTTGCTTTTTTTTCGCACTATTGTGCCGCCTAGGATTTAATCCCTGGTCGATTTTTTGAGAGGCCAACCTTTTAACCACGGCGCCTGTCTGCTTGTGTATACAAGGACTAATGAACAGAGGTATTCATCCTGTAGACTCTAGACAAAGTCGACCACATTGGATCTTGAGCTTTTGACCATGAGATTTTGTACTTATATGATATTGTTTCCAAAAACTTTTGAATCTATACTTGATTGAATTTTAATTTGAAATTTTGTGAAACCAAAATAGATAAGTTGACTAGATGTGGGCACACAAAAATTGAAATTTGGAGTTTGTTTGATCAATCGAAGGGCTTCAAGAAGATGACCCTATACATTTCCAGAGTTGGTCATAAAACTCTGAGCAAATATCCAAATCAATTGATTTTTGTGCCTAATGAATGCTTGAAATAAGTTACAAAAGGTTGGAAAATGTAATAGATTTTGCATGATTATACCATATTACAAGCTCTCATTGGTTATTTCTGGGAGACAAGGGCAAGTTGCCAATGTCTCTATAGGTGACAAGCTGTCACAAGTTAGTGGTCAAGGTGTAGGCATAGGGAGTCCGAGGTTATTCGGAGTACTTATACTGCACACATAGGGACTCATTGGGCCTCCGAGGGATTCCAACAGTTTGCCCAAGGCAAGGACTACTATTTTTTTCTTTGGTGGAAATGATAGATGGGAAGCAGAGAGATGTGCTGTCTACCTTTTGATTATCTAGTATTTCAGACACCTAGCACACTCTACTCTTATTATTTGGAATTACATATTTTGATTCCCAGGTTTATAGCCCCTTCCAAATCATTAAGGATAATGATCTTTAGAAGGGGCAAAGAGTGTTATATTCAAGAGATGTACATGCGTGGAGGAACAAGAAGTTCCTTGCTGGAGGGATAGCCAAGGACAAAAGCTAGAGATTTCATACGAGGTACCTACTCATGATGGCTAGATGAGTAGAGGGACCTTAGAGATAACTCTAGATGGTGACTACGCAAGGGCTATAAATAGGCTGGGAGGTGAGTCCCAAGCATGCCATTCTCCACTTCTCACATGTAGATGATGGATTGGGGTTAAGAAAGCAGAGGAAGGACCTTATGGACATCGTTTTGTTTCTTGCAAACTGGCCTCTCCATTAGTTTTTACATTCCACCTTCTGCACATCTACATGGCTATCTTTCTGGAGCCATACCTTGGACTCCAAGATTAGATCAAAGAAAATCTTGTTTCACCTTGAAGATATTTTCATAAGCTTTATTTATCATAAAATTATGCTTCTTTTGGAAGATCTTAACTAGGTCATGATTTCTTTATAACACTTCAACAAAAACTTGATGATAGCTTTAGGGCCTCATTTTCAATTGTTTGGTGTCCAAATTAATTTTCTCAATTGTGGTAATTTTGGATACTTACCACTTGCTTTAGGGATCATTTTCATTGGTTGTTGGTGTAAAGCCCTCCTCAAAGAATTTTAACATTTCAAATTTTCATTTGGGCCTAGAGAGAAGTGAAAACTAGATCCTAAAAACTTAGAAGATCACTTCAATTTTTCTTGTAAAAGCTTGGATTATATTAGAGAAGAGTTTTTGTGTCATTTATCTCTTGTTTCCTTTATAAAATTTAATATGATCTATTTTAAAGACCCTAATTACATAATTGGGGGGAGTGAAACATGGAAGAACTTTCAAACAAACATCTACACCTCGGGAACAAAATCTGGAGGACTTAGACCATGGGATGGAAGAGGTTGAGCAAGAGCAAGACATGGAATAAGAGCAAAAGTATTCCTATACTAAAAATCATGATGATTTTGTGACTCGCAATCAATTCAAAGAGATCAAACCCTCAAGATAGATACAATCATTGTTAGCATGACCTCTCTTATAGAGCAACTTAAGACTCAAATGGTCTCTTTAGAAACTCAAGTTACCTCTTTCCTAGCTAGGAAGGAAAGAGAACACTAGCATGCACACTGGAATTAAACCCACTATAGTAGTAACAAAATTACACGTCATCCTCATCACTATTAGAATGTGGATTTTGGATACGATCCAAATCTTACAAAAATGAATCAATAAGCTTTGTGATTTGAACACTAATAGAATCAAAACATTCCCAGATTTAGTCCTTCGTATAGTACTTTGAACTGATTGGGATTTCCAAGTTGCTTTTGGAGTCTTTACTACCAAAAATTTTGAAGAAATCTGTTCTAGAAAATTGTGAGTTGCTATTGCGTGTTTGTCATTCTACATGCGTAATGCTTGAGGCGCATATTCTTTTCCTACTAAGGCTACATCCTTCACTTCTACTCGCTTTTGTAAGTCTATCTTCACTTTCCTTAGTTCCATGATTTGTTGTTCTCTATTTGCCAAGATCCATGGATTGTCTATAATAACTTGCTTTGCATCCTACAATTGAGGCTCTAATTCTCTAATACTCTTCATCTTTGCCAAGGGTGTCTAAAAATTATCTATCAAAGAAACAATATGTGACAATAAGGTATCATTCTTTGTTAGCAATTCAGTTGCCTGAATTTGTAGTGAATCTTTATTTGTATGTACTTTTTGGAACTCTTCATGTACTTCCTAGAGGTGTTCAATTAACTCTTGTTGGTCTTCTCAAACTTGTTCTAATTGAGCTTCCATGTTGGCGATTGTGCTTTTCATTTCCTGTACTTACCCTTCATAGATATTGGCTATGCTAGCCAAACTATCTTGCCGTTTTCCATTCTACTTTCTTAGTGCAATGATTTTTGCTTTTAACTTCTCTACTTTTACTACTTCAAGTATGATCATTGCTTCTTTTTTCTCCATCTATATTGAGCAGAGAGCTAGTAACTTGGTTGCATTCACCATGGTTTGCACGTTGATGGTATAATCTTTCAACTACCATGCGTATATGCATGAAGAACAATTTAAAATTGGCAACTAAGTTTGTCTGAAGTTTGTACCCCATGGATCTTTGAATTGATCATTGAAATCTTGAAATAAAAAACCCTTGTTTGATTTTTTAGCATGAGAAAATATATTTAGTTAGTCTTGTCCATAGTCCACTACAAAGTTGAATGCTGCTCTTTATTTTAATGGGAAGCTTCTCGCTTCTCTTAGCAATCCTCCTATTGAACTTTAGCTTGAGCGTGTCATCATGCTACTTCTTGTTCTATTGTGACTCGTGGTAGTTTGTTCTCTTATATTGTTGCTACATGTTCCTGCTACCATCGAGCTTCTTCTTCTTTGAATGTCCAATAAGTTGCCTACTTTTGCATTCTTTTAAGTTTTTCTTCCTCTGTTGATGAGAGTGCTTCCTAGACAATGTGCATCCTTGCTCGCGTTTTCTCTGGACACACCTTCGTATCCTCTATAAGGACTCTGGTCTTTCGATGAATCTTAAGATCCTTGAGGGACACAACTTCCTCTACTCTTTCCAACTATCGTACTATAGGGAGTCAACTTGCTGGAATCAGAAGTGAGAAAATGATGTCCAACTTCCTATCAGGCTATTGGGTCTTCTTTGATACTCAGTAGAGATGATGAATTTCCTTCTTCATATGATGGAAGATGATTTCTTCCTAGTTAACTTGTCCTTCAGCTATTGCAGCATAAACTATTTAGGAGTACAAATTCTACAAGATTGCATAATGATTACTTTTCATATTGACAGCCAATGTCACTAGCCATATACCAAACTTCTAGGGGTTAGAATCTGGAAGTCTTGCATATTTGTATTCACCTGAACAAGGTTTGCCAAACATCTTCTCCATTTCTTTGGTACATACTAAAAATCATGGTGTTTTAACACGTGTATTGCTCAATTTTAACTAGGCTACTATGTAAGTTGGACCAATATAGAGCCGCATGTCAGAACCAATATGAATTTACAACACTACACAATGTCACCATCTATTCCAACTTCTCATTGCATTGACTAATGAAGGAATGCATCATCAAATGATTCGGCAATTGAAGATAATTTATCTATGCATACTCAAAGAGTCTATGATGTAGAAATGAATCTATATGTGTTTGAGTTAATCATGCTTCAATCTAAAGATAGCTCATATCATTGTGTTTCAAAATGTTGGGGTACCTACCATCTTGAATAATTTTTAATTGACCGTAACACAAGATGTATTCGAGAAAAATGGGAGCAATAGCACTAGAAATAGTAAAATGAGTATCCCATAGTTCCATCCGTTAAATAATAAGTAGTGGAATTACTTCATAAGTTGAGTATGCATGTACTTGAATGGCATGAAATCCTCCTCATGAAGACCAATCTAACATAACTGATCTTGAGCTGCCATTTATCATAAATCAACTAATCATCAATATGAGAGTGAATCTTGTCAAATTGCATGGCCTTATTATCTACACTAAGTTATTGAAAAACTAAAAACATGAAAAAAAAATATATATACACTATGATATGCACACACCCACTAATCTACTTGTGATAAGGCCGGAGTTTGGACCCATTTACCGCAGTCTGTCAAACGTCTCCACCTAGTGTTGCTAACCAAAAATTAGTTGGACCTACTTCGGCATGAATTTGAAACATGCCAACATTAAAGTTTAAATTTTCTTGGTAGCCTTTCCTTTTTAGAATTGAAGAATAATACCAAATCACCAATCTAGAACACATGTGTTCATAAATGATGATCATGCTAGTGCAGCTATCGCTATTCTTCCTCTTGCATGAGGAAAAAACTATGATATCTACTTTCTGCTAGCTCTCGTAATGTATTAATCTAAAATGCAAATGACTCCTTGTTTAATAAACGAGTCTGAACAATCCTTAAACTAGGCATTGTAAATTCCATAGACGCAACAACCTCCATACCATATGCTAACTTGAAAGGTGTAAATCCTATTGAATCATTATAAGATGTATGCAAAACCCATAAAACCAAAGGTGGGTATTGTTCTTGTTTTGGTGGGTTATTCTAGAAGTAATTTTTGTAACATCATAAGCAACAACTTATTTGTACTTTTGGCCAATCCATTTGCCCTTGGATAATATGAAGAATTGAACTTATGTTTGATACAATAATAATCTATACTTGCCTTAATAAACAAGTTCAAAAGGTGAGTTCCATGGTCTGAAATTGATTTCAAGGAAGTCTAAACCATGGAAATAATTCAATAGCTAATACTATATCTACACTTCCTATCGTAGCATGCCGCAAACTCCAAGCTTCAACACATCAAGTGCAATAATCTATACAAGTAAAAGTGAAAGTTTTACTAGAAGTTGTCGGAGGTCCAATCGGTCCAATAAGATACAAACCCCATTTCTAAAATGGTTCTAAAGGAGGTATTGCTTATACTGGAAAATGATGAGCATCTCAGGGTTCTCCTGTTTGTTGACAAGTATCAAGATTTTTCACATGGCTTGATATCTTTAGAGAAATATCTGTACATGAAGTAGAAAATTAGAATTCTCTAATTACTAATCTGAATGAAAAATTGTGTGTTTGAAATGGCTACTACTTGGTCTAATGACATTCTATCACATAGATTTTTGCATCATGTGGATTCTAGGCTACCATATTCATTTGAAAAAAAAATCTATATATTGCTTTCTTTATATTTATTGTTTTCAAATCTAGTTTTTTTTTTTGTATTCATATATCCAAATCATAGAAACATTTTAGCTTTTCCTAGCATGTATTGTTGGAGAATAAAGAAGGTAGAACATTTCTAAGTAGCATAGAGATTTAATTTCTTTTGAAAAGCCTACTTTTTTTTGCTATGCCCACAACATTCTATTGTGATGTGATGGATATCCATTGTTAAACTTTCTCCTAATCTGTTTTGCTTGTGATAGATGCTCACATCCTTCTTCTCATCTCATAACACTACAACATATGAGGGGCATACCGATGCTGCTGATACCGACAGTCACTCTCGGCATCGGTATGAATGTTGGAAAAGTCCACTTAAGCATATCAATGGTCAAGTGATCCTCAGTATGAACATTTAAAATGGATCGTCGGGATGTCTTGCGACCGTCGATATGGGTGTCGGTATATGTGTCGTATGGGCGTCGCTATAGGCGTCAAAAATTTACTGGAAATTATTGACGCCCATATCGACGCATATATCAAGGCCTGAATGGTCTTCCCGATTCATATTAAAGTTTTGCTTCTACTCTTCGATTGATGACTCTACACACACACACAATCTCTCTCTCTTTAGATCTCACATCTTGGTAAGTGGTGCGTGCACTCTTAGCCTTTGTCTTTGTCTATGCTTTATGTTTAATAATTTTTCTTCTCTTTGATTTTGCAGAAGTTTTTTGGCGTCGATTCTTTGGAATTCCACGATAGACGACATACGTTATACTTTGACGACAAGGATCCAAAAGAGGGACATACGTGTAAGTGATTGTTTTATTCTCTATTGATAGAGAGAGAAAGAGAGAGAGATATGAGAGAGAGTGTGGGATTTGAACTCATGATCTACCAGCTAGGAGTACGATGGGCTAACCACTTGCCCCAAAAGCCATGGTTGAGGATTACTTCCTAATCCTCCCTCTTAGGGTGTCGTTCAACCATCTCTTGCTCGTCATTTCTTGAGTCTAACACTCTATTCCCCTTCTACAAATCATTGTCCTCAATGATCAATCCGTGATCCCCCTTGAATTGATGTCCTCAACCTTGCACAGTCTCTTGAACCATCTTGTCCTCAACCTTGGTCTCTTGAACCCTTGCTCTCACAATTGGTACTAGAGCTTAGAAAGTAGACTTGGGCAAGGCGGATGGAAGGTGCGCGCATTGATTTCAAAGGTGAGTTTAAACAAGATTTGGGAGATAAATGATCCATAGTGTGAATCCAAGATGATAATTTATCAATAATCTAGACTATGGAACAAGATGTCAATTTGTCAATGATCCAAACTATGGACCAAGATCTCAATCTATCACATCCAAACTATGGACCAAGATCCCAATCTGTCACATCCAAACTATGGACTAAGATCTCAATCAGTCATATCCAAACTATGGATCCAAATCTCAATCTATCATATATAATAATCCCAACTATGGACCAAAATATCTCTCATATAAAGTAAATCCCAATCCACTCTGTGGAACTAAGTCCATCATGCCAAGTGAAGACATGCTAAGAAAGTATAGCAACTAGTGGAACTACTACCACGTTCTCAATAATACCATGTATGATGTTCCAAGTGGATGAAACTTGCTTTATCCATGACCATCATCTAATCATCACTATGATCAAATCATTTCTAACTAGGAATGAGGTTTCGCAAGTAAACTACTGTAATAATCAGGCACTCCCAAACATAATGAGGACCATAATGTAAGTCCACTACATACTTTGAAAAAAATGGTAAGTAGATGCGTGCACACTCATAGCCCACTAGGCTAAGCATCTAGCTCATCTCATACACACTATGTATGAACCATGACCTATTCTCAAGCATATCAAATAAAGTAGGATGTACTCTGTGAATTTATTCTTAATGCAATTTCCTATTCATAGTTCTTATGTGCAAACCTTGCCTTTCCGCTTCTAGGCTACTTGCCTTGTTTGCGATCACATATAGAGTGAATATCTCAACTACCCCTCTATTGTCTAATAATAAGATGATACCTGAAGATCATATAAATGAACTCCAAATCCTATCAAAATATTATCTCTGAGACTTCTCTCCCATACCACCTATCCTACACCTAGGTAGAATACAAAGTTTCATGTCCCATACCACCAAACTTTATACCCCACATAGATGCATGCATGAGATTAAAGTCGAGCACTTCTCTCAAAAAAAAATACAAGAATAGATCAGTGAGTACTCACAAGCATGAATAATAATAAATGAAATCATGAAGTGTTCGTGAAGTGTTTCATTGCCTCGATGGAAAGAACAGAGTCATTCCTATGACACTATCACTCATAACTATCTCGAGACATGAGAAACTATTTCATAAATCATCTCAACTAGAGTTGTGAAGGATGCGGCTTGCATGAGATACAACTCATAAGACTTGAATTAAATATTGAATCACAATAAATTGGAATTTATACAAATTGTATAAATCCAATTATACAAAATGAGAATAACTAGAAAAGTTCTATTATTCCATGCTCTCATGGCACTATATATATTCTGGAAAATTTCGACAGAGTCTCCTCTGTCCTACTAAGAATGGTCACCATAAACCAATGATCAACAAACAAGTATCTAGGGCATAGCTAGCCCATGGTGATCACACCATATCAGAAAAAATATCATTAAAAACGTGTGGAAAATCTTTTCCTTTCAACAACATCTCCTGCATAAACAATTTCCAACAACAGTAGATTAAAGCTTACTTTTAACTAACTTTCACTTTAAACAAATATATGAAATTTTCCAACCTTTTGTAGCTTCTTTCAAGCTTTCATTAGGCACAAAAAGCAGTTGACTTGGATATTTTCTTATAACCATTTTACTGGAAGGGTTGAACACTTGACAACCAACTCTGAAAATGTACAGGGCCATCTTCTTGAAGCCCTTAGACTCATAAAAAAAAATTGAAATTGTATTTTCCTTGTGCCCAAATTTAGGTCAAACTTATCTAGTTTGATCGCACAAAATTTCAATTTCAAGTGAAGTCAAATACGCATTCAAAAGTATAATTCTATCTCTGCTACACATGTGCTTAGGTGAGCCTAAAAACAATGCTGCTGCACTTTTAAAATATCTTCTAACTATGAAGATAAATTTCAAAATCCTTGAATTTTGGGTATAGCATAGGGCCTATACTGGGAGTAGCTTGGCCAACAAAAATTTTTGAAATTGGAGTTTGCAATATGAAAATAGCATATGCTCATTAGACACATGTACCACTCTTTGGAAAATCCTCGCAGAGATTGGTCTGAGAAGAATAGATCATTTCACCTATCAAATGATGTCCAATTTCTTCCAAATTTTAATAGCATTTAGCTACCATCTACTTTTAGTAATATAAGTTTCATAGTATTTGGACATTGTGGGTTTTCACAATGACCAAAATACTAAGCCTCTATACCTGCAAAACTCTAAAACTTTGCAGAGGCTAACTTTTACTCTTTTCTTCATATCTCCTAAATGGAGAACCATTTCATCTTGAAATTGTATACACACCATCTCGAGTTATTGCGCTAATGGGAGAACCAAAAAACATTCAATTGGGGTACATGAGCTAAGAGAACCAAGCACCTCTAGGGGACATGGTCTTTGGTGATTTCATAAATTCTAGAGGCTGCACTTTGATGTTCAGAGACTCTTTGACCCATCAAGTGATCTTTAAAAATAATGAAAATTGGTATACACAAAGTGCATCTATCAAACTTGCATCTTCAATAAAATAATTCAATTTGGATCTACCAATAAAGAGAAATGCCCTTTGTAACATGCCTATATCACTTGTTTAAGGCCTCTACCTCTATTAGCAACACTTTTAGTGCAGAGGTGATTTGACCTTTGTAAAAGTCTCTAAATTACTTGAAACTTGGTTAGATTAAAGAAAACCTAGGAGATACTTTCCCTCCAAATTTCAATAAATTTGGGCATTCCCCCAAAGAGTAGCATCCAAATATCTATGAGGCTACTACCTCACTAACTATTTGCTCAATCATTTTTTTAAAATCTAAAAATGACGAGACAAGTTAATCCTTATGATTAGAAAAACTCATTCATTATCTTGGATGGATTATGAAATGGAGACGTATCCATGCATATAATGATTGTCTACATTAACACAAAGTAATTAATAATCCAAATCATGTCGTTGAAAAATCAACTCTTTACGTAGTATCCACCTTTTAGTGAAAGTGAATATCTATGGATATCATTCTAATTATTGTGCTTCTTGCACATTCATTAACCTCATCGCAACCAATCATATACAAGCACTTAGTACTTGTGTTGATGATCATAATCATAGCACTCTTGTGCCGACTCGAGATAAACTTCTATATCAAGTACATAGACTCCCATGAAGAACAACTCATGTGCTAGAGCGTTACTAGACGAGAACACATCTTAAGTGTACTTGATGCATATACCTTGTCATTTACTTTTTAAAAGACACAAATAGCCTATGCATGGTACCTCTATCACATATGTCGTGCTCACCGTAACTCATCATGGTGATACATATATGTGATCTTCTATAGACAACAAATGCATCATGCACTTCAAGTTTCTAGCAATCATATCGTCTATGTATGCATGCATCCACAAATGCATCTTTTTCTCTACTTCAATCAATTTATATGCTTTTAGTTATGCACACATAAGACTTCCTCTGTCTCACAACACAACGTCACTCTCGTTCTCACATGGCATATAATGATATGTGGCTACGAAATCTTCGGTAACATTTCCCGAGGAAAATGAAGCCGGAAAAAAATAATAATAACCATTACAATGATAGGCATCAGCCTAGTGGTTGGAAAACCACTCTCTTTACTCCAGAAACCTACTTGCACCCCTTCACAAAAGATTAGACTTTCTTTTTGCTTGCATGTAGTCACGAGAGATGCATATCATTGCAAAAAACCATCTTGAGGTCTCCATAGCTGCTCGGATTTCTTCTCGCATATGATGATGATCTCCAAAATTAGCATTGAAGCTTTCCATAAGTCACCAAGGTCTCTCTCCATAAGCTCTGATACCAAATGTGGGGTTTGAACTCATGAGCTACCAGCTAGGAGTATGATGGGCTTACCACTTGCCCCAAAAGCCATGGTTGATGATTACTTCCTAATCCTCCCTCTTAGGGTGTGGTTCAACCATCTCTTGCCGGTCATTTCTTAAGTCTAACAGAGACAGAGAGATAGAGAGAGAAAGAGAAAGAGAGAGACAGAGATAGAGATAGAGAGAGAAAGAGAGAGAGAGAAAGAGAAAGAGACAGAGAACGAGAGAAAGATAAAGAGAGATGAAAGAGATGAAGATAGAGATAGGAAGATAGAGCATACATACGCACACATACATATACACACATGTACACATGTATACATACACACACATGTACACACATGAATACATACACACATATACACACATGCATGCATACATGCACACACATATACACACATGCATGCATACACACACATACACATATACACACATGCATACATACAAACACACATACATACACACATATGTACACACATGCATACATATACACATATACACACATGCATGCATACGTACACACAAATATACACACATGCATGCATACACACACATACACATATACACACATGCATACATAGAAACACACATACATACACACAGAGATGTACACACATGCATACATACACACATATACACACATGCATGCATACATACATACACATATACACACATGCATGTATACACACACATACACATATACACACATGCATACATACAAATACACATACATACACACACATGTACACACATGCATACATACAC
>MU263294.1:42500-45871 GCA_020310875.1 Ceratopteris richardii
ACAGCCACATCTCCAATCCCCACAATCTCACACTGGTAAGAGTCACCAAGTCTCACGGTACCAAGAGACTTTGCTGCATAATTAGAGAACCATTCTCTGTGTGGTGCCACATGGAAAGAAGCACCAGAATCTAGCAGCCCCATGTGGGAAAGAGAATCAGCCATAAGTGCGTGAGTTGGCACAATACTATCAAGTGTCAACACATCAACATCATCAGGAATAACATTAGTTTCTTCAATCTTCACAGTGGAAGTAGATGGTGCAGGTAACTATTTAACATGCCCATCAACATTCTGTCCTTTACCTTTAGCATTCTTCAATGCATAACAATCTTTCTTCATGTGTCCTTTCCTATGACAATAATGGCATTCCATATCCCTCTTCCTTGATTTACTTCTACTCTTATTCGGTTGACCTTTCTTTTCCTTGTTCTTGTTCCTGCCACATTGTTGATTCTTTCCTTGGTAAGAATCATGAACATTATATGCCTCTCCACTCTGAGTGCCAACCACAGATTTTCTATGGATCTCCTCACTCAAGAGTGCTCCACATAGGTCATCATAGAGGAGTTTACCACCAGTTGCACTATTGCCAATAGCACTATAGAACGTATCCCATGATGATGGTAGGGTGCATTACAAAAATACTGCTTTCATCTCATTATGCATATCCATTTTCTGAGCCTGTAACTGGGAGAATATAGCATCAAACTCATTTAGATGTGCAACAACACTATCTGTGCCTTTCATGCAAAGGTCATATAATTTTTTGATCAAATACACTTTATTTGATGCTTTCTCTTTTTCATAAGTATTGCCTAACATCTTCTGAAGCTCCTTTGCACTTTCACAATCTAATACTATAAAGTAAACATTATCTGCTAGGTGCAAGCGAATGGTAGACCTGGCCATTTCATCTAACTCATCCCAATCATCTTCATCCATGTCAGCAGGGTTCTTTGAAATCCCATTTATTGGCTTCCATTGCCTCTTTTGAATTAGCACATCTTTAATCTGATTCTTCCATAGAGGAAAGTTTGTGCCATCAAATTTCTGGATCTCAAAATGGTCTTTGCCCTGCAAGTTATAGCTCCTTCTTGGAACACCGGCACTAGACCATGATCCACCAGATGTGCCTAAGACCTCTGATGCCATGACAGTAGAGAACTGGATAAAATGATAATGAAGCTAGAAGAGTATAAACACCAACGAATAAGTGTATCAAGGAGTAAATCGATCACTATATAGTTGGCCAAACCAAAAATCTAGAAAACTTTTGCCAGAGTATCCTCTGCAAAATGAGCATATGTCCAGTGTCAAAATATATAAAAACTACAAGTACTGACATGTTTTCCTGCACAGTGAATCACTGATTGCACAATTGTTGGGGGATTCTTAGACAAGAAGGAGTTTGAGGGTTTGTAGGAGAAAAGGAAAAGACCAAAAGAGGAAATACACCTTGGAAGCTTCTGCCGATTGATTACAGTAAGACAATTACAATGTTTGAAGCACAATACAAGCCAATACTTCTATGCACAATCACACAGAGTGCTCAATTACAAAATACCAAATATCCCAAATTCTTCTTGCCGCCGGCCTCCTCTGCACCAGACCTCCACCTGCTTCAAGCTTATCCTTGTGCACACCTTGCATCAAGCTTCCACTAAAGGGGAGGAATGAATACCTTCTGTCGGCATGCGCACACTGCAAAGAGACCTTGAGATCCTTGGGGGACTAGCTTAGCACTCTCTGCACAATCCCTTAGTCACTCTCTATGCACTCCTTCAACTCCACTTCTCTACGTCGCACACTGGTGACTCTTGCACTTCTCTTTCCTGCTTCACTTAGACTATGCTTCTCTTGCTTACTCTAAGATTGGTCCAAGAATAGTCCTTGCCTTGATTTGAGTGTGTCGATCACGTACGCTCCTAACTGCAATAGTATCTTGGTGCTCACTTTGATGTCCCAAGATTGTCCTCACAAGTGGTAGCCAACGACTCACTGTTTTGTCTTGTAGTGACTTTAGACTAAAACCAAAAAATTTTAATGGGGGGCCATACTTTCACCTGTGCGTACGTTGCCGCTTCACATACCTTCACATTTTCCTTTTAAGTCTTCACTTTTGCACATAAGAGGGGGTTCACCTGAACCTTTCAAAACACTTTAAAACACACTTTGAACCTTAGGGAAATTAAAGAAAATACATCTGCAACCTGCAACCCACTTTCTTCAATTTACCCTTTGTGGACCATTAATTATGCACTACCTGTGCACTTTGACACTTGCACTTTAGCACTTTGACTTTGCACCTATTGACTTTGCACCTATTGACTTTGACCTTGACCTTTTTGACTTTGACCAGTTGACTTTGACTGTAGTTGACTTTGACCAACATGACTTTTATGGGCTCAACAGTTGCCCACCACCTAATGTGCTCTCCGTCTCGGAGAGCTATAACCAAAGCTCTGAGCATAGAGGACATCATGAATTGTGAGCTGCAAAATCTTGAAGAGGACACTTGAGCAGCCAACAACTCCACCAGAACAAGCACCAGAGAAGAACCAAAAGAGGGATTTTGTTAATGGAAAAGCAAAGGGTTGCAATGAGAGGGTAGAAAGGGGTGGAGGGGAGGGTTGAGGGGCGGGGATGGAAGGGATAGGGAGGGTTAAGGATGTGGCTGGGCAGATTTGTAAAGGTAGGGCATGGGGTAGGATGATGGGGTCTGGAGAGGGTTAAAATGGTTAAACAGTAGAGCTACAGAGGGTGCATATGGGACATTATGGAACATAAGGAAAGACAAAGGGAGAATAAGCCATGTGAAAAATGTGGGGAATTAAAAACATGTGAGAAATGTGCATAAAACATGTGGGTTTTGACCAAAAGTCAAGGAAAAGGTGTGATTTTGAGAAAATTAATTCAAAAGTTGAATTCAGAGGGGCCAAAAAACATGAAAATGACTCCAATTTTGTAAAAAACAGCCAACCGAGGCACGATCCCGAGCCAAAAGCCTTGAGCCATTAAAAAAAAAAAAAGTTTTTAATTTAATTATTATTTTTTTCCATCGAACGCCTATACAGAAAAAATAAAAGAGAAAGAAAATTAATAAAAGAATATAAAGTAAATAATAAAATAAATAAAACAAAATAAAAATAAAAATAAAAGAGAAAAATAATAAAATAATAAATCAAATAATAAATCAAATAATAAAAGAAATAAAAAATAAAAATTGGGGTGGGGGAGGTGTGTCAGAACAGGGGGGGGGGGGGGGGGGGGGGGGGGGGGGGGGGGGGGGGGAGGGGGGGGGGGGGGGGGGGGGGGGGGGGGGGGGGGGGGGGGGGGGGGGGGGGGGGGGGGGGGGGGGGGGGGGGGGGG
>MU263295.1:0-12500 GCA_020310875.1 Ceratopteris richardii
TGATCTGCATACCAACTTTTCTGTTCATCAAATGTAACATCTCTAGAAACAATAAATTGTTTGGTTAGAGGATTCCACAATCTGTAACCCATCTGCTTTCATCATAACCAATGAACACATATTTTTCTGCCTTTGGTTCAAGTTTATGCTAAGTTGTGATGGCACATAAGCATATGCAATTGATCCAAAACACTCTACAATGATCTAGTGTTGGTTTCTTACCCCACCAAGCTTCATATGGAGTCATTCCATTCAGAGCTGCACATGGTAATCTATTCACAAGATATGTAGCTGTATTTACAGCCTCAGCCCAAAGATAATTTGGACAGTTCTTCTCCTTTAGCATAGCTCTAGCAAACTCAACCAAAGTCCTGTTCCTTCTTTCTGCTACACCATTTTGTTGTGGTGTATACCTGCAAGTTATTTCTCTCTTAATACCTGCATTCCAAAGATAATCATTGAACTCTTGGGAGAAGTATTCTCCCCTCCATCAGACCTCAGTCTCTTAAGCTTTTGACCTGTGACTCTCTCTGCATATGCATGAAAATGCTTGAAAGCTCCAAACACTTCTGATCTTTCCTTCAAAACATATAATGTATCCATCTTGTAGCATCATCAATGAAAAGAACATAATACCTTGAGCCACTGATAGATCCTTCTTTTGTTGGTCCCCATACATCTGTATGAATGAGCTCAAGTACTCCATCATGTTTGAAACCTTTCTTTGAAATGGTAACCTGTGTGCTTTACCCATTTGACATGCTTCACATTTATAAACCATATGTTGACTTTGCACATTTGGTAATCCTAGTACAGACTGATTAGCAACCATAGCTTTAATTCCTCTTTCATTGAAATGACCTAATCTCTTATGCCAGAGATCAAGTTCTGTAATCACTGCTTCACCATGTGTGAGCAAAGCTTGACCAATGTTCCCTTGCACTCTTAAAGTAAAGAGTCTACCTTCTTTCTTACCAGAGACAATCTGATTATATCCATTCTCTGGATCTTCCACAAATACTCCTTCATTTGTAAACCTGACTTGAAAACCTTTTTCAACTATCTGTCCCACACTAATCAAGTTTTTAGGTATTGTAGGAACATACAAAACATTGGTTAGCAAATCTGCTCCACTCTTGCATTTCACTTTTCCAATTGAATGTACACTATGTCTTGTATTATCACCAGTTTGAACTGTGTGACTAGAAATGCCTTTTCCAAATCTGACATCAATTCTATGTTTCCTGACAAATGATTAGAACATCCAGAGTCAATGTAAAATACCTTTAGATCTTCTTTGTCTGATGTGCTGATTGAATTCATCATCAATGATGTATGACTTTCATTCTGTGTGTCATTTGCATAGTTGTAGTAGGTGGTGTTGTAGGATTGATTCTGTCCCCAACTTCTTCCTCCACCTCTACCATAGCCTCCTCTTTGACTTTGTCTACCTCTTTGAAAATTACTTTGATATCTTCCACCTCGACCTCTGCTATTGTTGTTTTGATTCTGGTTTGATCCTGTTGGTTGTGCCAACAGTCATGAGCCAAATGATTACTCAATCCACAGATCCAGCAAGCCTTTTTGTTGTTATTTTGATTACCTCTTCCTCTTCCAAAACCTCTTGCTCTTCCTCTGCCAGTGCCTTTACCTCTTGCATAATAAGCTTGAGAATTAGACTCCTCTTCATCCTTTGCTTTACCTTTATCTCCTTTCTTCTTATTCTTCATGTACATTGCAGAACTTTGACCTTTATCTCCATCTCCCTTCAAGTCTTGCTCATATGTGAGCATCAAACCAAGCAACTGGTTCAAATCTGGAACATAATGATTTAATGAAAGTTCTGTTGATAAGACAAAAGGTTTCCACCTTTCATCCCCTCTCAAGCCTGCAAGTAGTTGAGCAATCAATCTGTGATCTTCAACATCTTCATCTATGGATCCAAGACTATCTGCTAGATCCTTCATCTTAGTGACATAATCACTAATGGTTTGACTTGGCTTCTTCTTGAATGTTGTAAACTCTGACCATAGACTTGCTTTCCGTGCTTTAGTAGTACTTTGGAAATGATACTCCAATGCATTCCATATATCTTCAGATGATTCCAATCCTCTGATGTGTGGTAGCAAATGATCAGAGATTGTATTGTAAATGTAAGCTTTTGCACTTGCATCCTTCTTCTGCCAATGCTTTAAAGCATCAAGTTCTTCTTTCTTGGTCGGCTTTCATCTTCAAATACTGGCTTCTCTTCTTCACCTGTTACATATACCATGAGATCCTTACTCATAAGTAAGGCTTCCATTCTCATTACCCATGCGGGTAATTATCTCTGTCTAGTTTGTCAATGGAGATATGATCTGCCATAGTTCTTTCCTTCTGCTGCAACCTGTGAGCTTAAAGGATAATGATAATACCTTTTGAAGTTCTTTGTGTATGAGGATACTTCGAAAGTAATCTTTTGATGCCTTGTGTCTTCAAATGCTTCACCTCTCAAACTTTAATGGAAAACTTTACAAAACTTCTCGTACCTTTGTCGTCTTCTGCTCTCGAGAATCTTTCTGCTCTGATACCACTTGTTGATGTATAAAACACCACAAGAAATGAATTAATGTGACACTAGAACACCTCTATGGTCACCATTAACTCATTGCCACTCCAAACTTTGAGAAATGATAGCTTAAAGTGAGAACTTTGCTTCTACAGAAATTCCTAGTCACCGAAATGACATACCTTCAGTATTTTGCTAATTTCTCCTAGCTCAAGTATTATTTCTTGATGAAACTTTATAGGCTGAAACTAGAAGAGTAGAGCTTTCCAACAAGCTATCATATGCATCAAACAGAGCTCTAGAACTCAAGTTATGGCCCTCACAAGATGACCCTGTATGACCTTCCAAAACTGGAAATCTTGCCTCTTTTAGTATTCCTGATGTCCAAAAATAAAAAATTCGATGCCTGGCATCGAATTTCAGTCCAAGTCGATGCCGGGCATCGACTTTGGGCTTTTTTTGGCTATTTTTCTGCACCAGAAACACTCTCTTTTACACACACATGAAGAAGACCACTTGTATGCTAGAAGTCGATGCCAGGCATCGACTTTATGCTCAAACTCGATGCCAGGCATCGAGTTGCTCCACAAACTTCATATTTTTAAAAGATTCAACAACAGTTAACACACAGAGAATGAAAAAATGACTTTTGAGCCAAGATTCGATGCCAGGCATCGAATTGCTCAGAAAACTTGAACTTTTGAATTCATCACACAGTAGGTAATCATGGAGATGATGGAGAGAGGCTCATACACAGAACTTTACTCAGTTCTTCTCATAACTATAAAAAACTCAAAAGTTTTACAGATGCTTTCTCACTCAGAGAAGCCCGACTATACTCAGTCATACAAAAATGAGTTCTTCTCACTTTCTCATTGTCTTCCTCCTTCTTCTTCTTCTCTCTCTCTCTCTCTCCTTTTCTCTTCTCATCGCGTCAGTTAATACTAACTAACTTATATAGATTTTCTCATTCCCGTGATTTTTAAAAAACTTCTAGAACTAAAGTGAACTAACTTTACAAGTATAATACATTTGTGAATTTGTCCCTTCACATAGGCATGGGGTTTTCTTCCTAAGATTTGAACTTTAAATATATGTCCAATTAGTGATTGTTTCTCCAACATCCACCACCAATTGAAAGAGAGTCAAAGGATGTTAATGATCGTCTCCTACGTCGCATCCCAAGTGGAGTCTCTCTCAAGTGTTGGACAGTGTTTTTAAATGTCTCAATTGTTCTCTCCTTTTCTTCCATATGCTTTTCAAGGTCTGCAAGCTTTTCTTGTAAAGATATGATTGTGCTTTCAAAAGTGACCAACCTTGTATGATTTAGTTGATATTGTTGAATCCAATACTTAGTAATGGCAGTTGAATGTGTAGATAATCGTTGACAATAACCTAAGAGCCCAGCTTTACCGGCACCGATGAACTGAAGTAAAGTTGAGAGGTTATGGAATGTTGGATGGTAAGAAGACATTGGATCAGGAGGGTATAATGAACCATGAGTCCAAAGATCAATATTCTTTTCTCCAGCTTCACGACGCTCATTTTGAGAGTTCACATCATTGTTGCATTGTGTATTTGGAGCAAACTCTCTGGGCACACGAACATGGATACTTGTTGATGCTGGGGCATGAGGACGTCCTAATGTGAGGTTTGTAATAGGTGTCAACACCATCTTTTCCAACAATTAAACAATACTGAGAAAGAGACCAGAAATTTGTTTGGAAGAGATGCTAGAGCATGATTTTCTCAAGAAAAGTTTGTTTTCTTGGATGAGGATGGGTCACAGTGTGTTTTTCCACTGAGAATAGCCAAAAATGTTGAAATTTTGAAAAAGTCATTTTTTGGGTGAAGAGTAGTTACGGATTTGATGATGTGGCACTCTACTTTTGGAGGGATTTTAAAAATATTGCTTTTTCAAAAGGAAAATTAAAAACTAAACTCAAAAAAGGTCACTTCTGACATATATATTAAAAAATGAGTCCTTTCAAGTAAATAAACACTGAAATTGAGACTTAAAAAAAAAAATCATTTTTTTATTCCCATACATGCTCGAGTTTGATGATGTGGAAAGTAGATTCCCTTTCTCTCTCTAAAAGAAGAGAGAGAGGAGCCTAGTAAGCCTTAAAAAAAGCCTACTCCAGCCTACTAAAAAGTGCCCTATTAAATGCACTTTGTCCCCTTAGACAACAACAGAATGAGGCTTAATCCCTGAAAATTAGGGATCCTTACAAGGCCCATGCAGGGTTCACCCTTTTTCCTAATGGATGGCTTGCAACCATGCCGAGCCTCATAGGGAGTGATAGACTGTAGTGCTTTAGTGGGACACCTGTTCAGTACATATACTCTACACAGGATAGCCTCAAGTCAGAAACTATGTGGTAGGCCTTGACTCTTGACCATACACCTCGCCATCTCCATGAGTGACCTCTTCTTCCATTCAGCAACTCCATTTTGTTGAGGTGTATACAACACTGTACACTGATGTTTTATCCCACGTTCAACCAGAAATGCATTAAAATTAGAAGACATATATTCCCCCCCTCGATCACAATGAAGGGTGCCCATTTTACATGCTTATAGATTTTCAACCAAAACCAAAAACTATTTGAAGCATATAAACACGTTGGACTTTGCTTTGAGTGGATATACCCATGCATGCCTGGAAAAATCATCAATGAAAGTCATGAAGTAAAGATAGTTTCCAAAAGAAGTGTCTGCATAGGACCATAGACATCACTATGTACAAGCTGCAATTTCTGAGTAGCCCAAACTGAAACATCTTTTGGAAAGGAGGAACGCTACATTTTGCCCAAAATACAGCCTTCATAGAAATGTTTTCTAGGTGCCTCAAGTTTGGGCAAAGAGAACACCATTTCAGATTTCTACAAGTGTAGCAAACTAGAAAAATTTAGATGACCAAAGCATGCATGCCAAAGCTTTGCATCAGACATAGCCTGAGAATCATGTATTGCACATGTTGAATCATTCATACATCTTTCATAGTTTATGAGCTTATACAGACCACGACATAAAATGCAGAAGAAATAATCATGTCACCATTTGACTTGCCATCAACAAATTTCTCAACCAAGCCAATCTTGGCTAAAGCCGAAACTGACAACAGATTCTTCTTGATCCCTGGCACAAATACACAACTTGACAAAGTGAAAGAACTACCATCGGCAGTAGTCAGAATGATCTTACCAACTCCCATGACATGATAAGAGGAGTTGTTGGCACATGTGACACTATCCCCTATAGGAGCAGGCTCAAGTGAGGAGAAGAAACTTTGTTTCTGAGGTAATATGTTTGGTTGTCCCACTATCAAAGTACCAAACATCTGAGTCTACTACAGAGATACACTGCTCATGAGAAGATGGGTCAAAACTGCAAACAATAGTAAATGCCCATTCTTCATTCTGCACAAGATAAGCAAACTCTGTTTTTAGTGTAGAGGCCTCTACAACAACCATTCCAGCCTCTTTTTCTTTGCCTCTTTTGCAACCAATTTTGGACAGTTCTTTATGATATGATCATTTCCTTTACAGTACTTGCAAAACAATTTCTGTTTTTTTGATTTCTTCTCATCTTTGTCTTCCTTCTTCAAATGTGCAGCATTTGCAGATTTCTGCTTGCTAATAGATGAGCTCCATTTACCTTTGCCCTTCTAACTAGCTAGGGAAGCTTGATCTACAACACGCATGATGAACCTGTTCTGCCCAGATTGATCTTCCTGCAATAGAACAGAGAAGAATTCCTCAAATGACAAGGAATTTGGATTGCCTTTCATCATCAAATGAAGAGTAGAGGCAAAACTCTGATATGAATCAAGAAGACCATTCATAACAGTCTGAACAAGTGAGTTATTTGGTATAACTTCATCATTAGAAATCAACTGTTCTTTCAAATCCTTGATCTTTATCAGAAAATTGTCCACAGAATCACCTTCATTCATATGCCCACTCTCCAACTGTTTTCGGAGGTAAGCAACACGAGCCTCATTACTAGCCTAGTACAATGTGGTAAGTGTATCCCAAGCATCCTTAGCTGTTCTGCAAGAGTGAGTGTGAGGAATAATGGCATGTTTGATAGACAAAGCTATCAATGCATGTGCCTGGGCATGTCTTCCATCCCAACGAATTCGCTCTACAGTAGGTGCAGCAAAAATCATAGAACAAAAAGGAATCTACAGAATATCACCATCTTTGACACGTTCTACATCAGCTTCAGTACCTATAGTTGTAACAGTTGCAAGTGTGATAGGATGTTTTTCAACACCCTCCACAATGTTCCACAGTCCTTTTGCAACCAATACATGTCGCATCATATAATCCCATAACGGGTAGTTGGTACCATCCAACTTATCCTCAATAGCCAACATACAGAATACATCGCTACTTTCAGCCATGGCCTGTGACTAAAATACCTTGATGTAGAAAATTGACTATATCTCAAAAAGTTGAAGAGAATTGCCCAGACAAATTCTGTTAAACCTGTAGCAGACTTTGAGACGCTTATACTAGAGAACAAGAACTGGTATATACCTTTGGCACAAAAAGATGAAATAGCCTACACAAGCATTGCGATAGTGCATTCAGAGGCCAAAATGAGCTCAGATTGCGATTTCGGCACCACAAAGCGAAGATGTTTTGATCTTTGAAACACCCTAAGTATGCTCACCAAAATTCATGTGATTCGGGGAATATGACCGGAGAGGTGTCGATGATGCCCTAGATGAAGTGGCAACCTACTCTGATACCAATTGTTGGAGGTCGACGTCTGCAAAAGCACACGAACAACACAAGGAAGAAGAAGAAGCTTGGAGCACAACACACAGTACTGAATGTATTACTAGTAGAATGTACAAAGATAAGTATCCCATTAGGGTAACATGCGTATATACAAGCCCAGGGAAAAAACCTCCTAAAGAGGGAAAAAAGTACCCTAGTAGTCCTAGTGTGTTCACACACATCACTACCTAAATATATCAACAAGAGTGAGTCATACAATGTAATAGAAATCCGTATGCTTTGTTGAGAGTCTTCAATCTTCACTTTAACATGCTCAAAACACTCAACATGCTTCATATCATCAAACTTCATATCATCATGCTCCATGCTTTGCTTCAAACTTTGGAATTGCACATGAATTTTCTCAACACCATCAATGAAAATACTCCAACTCAATGCATCTTTGAGGCAACCTAAAATATGTATAAACAAGCAAATACTTCCACCAAACATAAACATCATTAATACATGAGGGAATGAACCAATCATAAATCTCCATATCATAACAATAAGATAATACTCACATAAAGAATGAGAACTTGGATTATTATCCATCATATCCATCCCATATGCATCTACCGAATCAAAAAGTACATAAAGCGTGGCACACTTCAAAGCTACCTTTTGTGTGATATGCTTTGGAAACTTACTCATGCTTTCCTTATGAGGTATTTTTCCTTCATCACCGAAATAGAACTGAATCATAAAGTGAATTGGGTGGCTAGGATGATCCATGGATGACAAATAATGTTTTCCGCAATCTTCAATCAATGTTGCAACATGTGCTAACATAAATAATGCTTTTTCCATAATTTCCTTCATTACTATGCATCACAAAGGTGGAAAAAATATTGTTATCTTTATTTTCTTCCTCATGACACCCCTTATATGCATCAAACATAGTTGTAATAGTGGAGCAAGATTATCATGTATCTCATCATCAAGCATCATAGTGTTTGTTGTAGAGAGTCCATTTATTTGCATATCATATGGACATTCTTCATTATGTGCAATACCATGCTCATCGAAATACAAAATATTTCCATGCATATCATCACCAATCAACACCATACTATGACTATGCTCATCAATAGAACTGTTTTGAAGATCAATTTTCTCATGCAATGAATCAACATTAGAGCAAGATGTGGGATTCACACACAATGCATTATCTTCCTTTAGTGCATGTGCTAATGTATCCTTATGTGCATATTTTCCATTCTTTTGGGATTTTTTGGGTTTATGCTTACATGAATCATTTTTGCCATGCTTTTTAAAACACACTCTAAATTCAAAAGGTAACTCATCATCTACAATGTATGTAGTGTACTTTATTCTTTCTTGCGATTCTCCATAACTTTCAATAATTCTATCCAATAATCCTGGTATCATGCATGTATAATCCCATAATGATATATTAGAGTCATATTCACCCCTTTTCCTTTCCAAAGCCCTTTTATATAGGCAAATCCCATGCCAAAGTTTTGTTCCATTTTTACAACTAGCAATGATTTTTTCCCAAAGTGTGGCCCATGCAACAAATTTTTCAAATGTATCTTTAGCACACAATGAACTACATCCACCTAAACAAGAATTATTTGGACCCCAAAAACATGCATCAAGGAAATGATCTTCACTATGGCATAAAATGCAATCGTGCACCAATATAAGGTCATGCATCATTCAATTAGGTGTAATGTCCATGTAGCAACTTCATTTATGTATTTATGGCATGCTTGGAGGACACGAAATCCACAATCCCTTGATAATGTTTACCCCATGTGGTCAAAGAAGAACCCCGCCAAATTGTGATTAGTGTATATTCACTATCCAAATGCATAAAGAATCATATGTAGACCGTTTAAGGACAATAAAAATGGATGAGAAAGAGAATTTTCAGATAGAGATACTTTTACCAGATTTTCTCTCCCGCTTAGGAACTTGAAAATTTTTGAAAGCTTATTCGTGTAAGCTTCTGCAGTTGCCTTCCATAACTTTCAGAGACCACTTTCATCCTACTTAAGTTTACGAGGACAAGCTATGCTATCACTTATTGTGCAACTTGGCTAAACAATAGATTCTCTCCCTTTATCCCTTAAGGTTTGATGTGTTTGGTCTATGTGTGTGCATGTTACAGATAGATTGTTGGAGAAATTTCAAAAGCAAAGGTGTTGCTATGCATCCATTATGATTTTTACAGTGCATCGAAGGTCAACACTACCATAACTTGGGGGAAAGTGGGTGCAAAGACAATTCGGCTAGGAGACTGAATTGACTGGGCCCAGAATTTTAGATCATCAGCATTATGCTCTGACAGTATGGTGGGCATACATGACTAATCGGGAATGGCTGCTACCAGTTGTGCAAAAAATTGGCCGGACTATCCGAGGCCGCGTAGCCTAGTGGCTGACGCCTTATAGCTGCAGGAGGATGTCCTGAGTTCAAGTCCTGGCCGGACATATCCATGAGTCATTCATGAGGGGTGCCTCTACCTTAAAAAGGTTGGGTGTGTGAGTGTGTATTTCCATTTCAGTTTGCTTTCCAATTTCATTGTACCCTCAAAAAAAAAAAAAATTGGCCGGACTGAGGATGTTGATGATTGGACGAGCGAAAATTATGGTGCTCCCTCTACCATATGCCACCAAGCATGCACAAAATCTAGCATTCACATCTCCAAGGGATGTCAGCACTGCTCATCTCAGCTGGTAGAGCTTCTAGAGGGTAAGTTGTAGACGACACCAAATGTAGAGAGGTAGATTGATTTCTCTATTGCAATACTCAAGGGCCATAGCCAATCATCATACGCCACAAGCTTCATCGCCATGGTCACGTAGACGAACTTGCACGTGAAAAGACCATGCATGCAATTTGAGGACAGTATTTAGACATTCGAATGGATGCGTACTCATTTCATTAATCAAAGAAATTACATATAGCTTGAAGGAGGAGGTTCACACCTCTTGAGATCTCCTATTCACCCTTCAAAGTAGACCTTATCATAGGAATTTGTTTCATTCGATAAACCCCAAACCACTCATAAGTGCAATGCACATATGCCTCCTAACACTATTCATCTGCTTCTCTACCAACTAGTTGAGGGCTTATCTACCGCCTCATGATGGAAGATGAGAATTATTGGCACACGAGTACATTTTTTGATAATAATTTATTGTTTTTAATAAAATAATAACACAAATGGTTTTCACTATTTTATTTTCTTTCTAGGATGTCTATAACACCTCTACTTCCTCTGAAGAGTCTCAGAATAGAGAGCAGAGTAGATATACCCATGTGCACATGCATATCTAATTTCGGATTGTAGTGTGATATTATGTCAAATAAAACATTGCTATATTTAAAGTATGGTTTAGAACTAATGAAATGAATGAGAACCCTATGTGAATCCTATCTTGACTTTGTTCATTTAAAATAGCTCTAAGTATAATTTATTCTAAAATATGAATTGTGTTTTTATGTTTTACTTATATGATTGTTTTTTTTTTTCAAACTCATATATATATATATATATACACACACACATATGTGTTTGTCTGTGTGGGTGTGTGTGTAAACAGTTTAGGGACATAATTTGATATTCTTTCATCAATCATTGTATATATTTATCCATACATGCATTAATTTAGGTCAATCCACACACATATACATACACACACATACACACACACACACACACACACACACATATATATATATATATATATATATATATATATATATATATATATATATATATATATATATATATATATATATATACTACAACATATCGAGGGAATACCGACGGTCAGCTGTCGGCGTCGGTATGACCCTCAGACAATTTGGGAATGCTGCTTTGCTTCAGAAAGACTGCATCGATATAAGCGTCCGTATAAGCGTCGGTAATTTACTGGAATTACCGATGCTTATATCGACGCCCTCTTTTTAACTGGGTCCGAAAC
Organism: Ceratopteris richardii; assembly: GCA_020310875.1. Taxonomy (NCBI): domain Eukaryota; kingdom Viridiplantae; phylum Streptophyta; class Polypodiopsida; order Polypodiales; family Pteridaceae; genus Ceratopteris; species Ceratopteris richardii. The sequence goes on from MU263295.1 coordinate 11,301, forward strand.
CAAAATTCGTTATTCTGAGCGTTTTGAATCTAGATCTTCTCCTGTCAGGTTTGCGCGCACCAACAGCAGATTTATGAATGCATACAAGAATGCATGTATGCATATGCATACAAGCATGCATACAAGAATGCATGTATGCATATGCATACAAATATGCATACGCGTACACACATGCACATGCATACATGCATGCATATGCATACAAGCATGCAAGCATATGCATGTATACATACACATACAAGCATGCATATGCATACATGAATGCATATGCATACATGAATGCATTTGCATACATGAATGCATATGCATACAAGCATGCATATGCATACATGCATGCATATGCATACATGCATGCATATGCATACATGAATGCATATGCATACAAGCATGCATATGCATACATGAATGCATATGCATACATGAATGCATATGCATACAAGCATGAATATGCATACAAGCATGCATATATATACATTGGATTAGATGAGATCTTCACATTGCATCAGATGGGATCTCCACGTACACCTTGGGGTGCGCATGATCATGACGAATCAAAGATATATCATATCCGTAATGGAGCTCTAGTTATGGATGCAGTCGGAAAGTCAATGCGTCAACGCATTTGATAACTCTGCTCCATCGAATTCGGTCATTCTGTAATGTTAAAATGGACGGAACAAGATAGAGACTAAAATCATATCACACAATGCATATATGAAGAGTACCGGCCAGCACCTGGGAATCCTATTGTAAGTTCCGAATGGATTCAACATACGGCACGCGAGGTAATGTCTCATCGACGATCGGAAGCTCGCGATGCTTTTAGAGAAGGCTTACCGAAGCCTGTATGGCTAGATGTCAAAGAATGGGAATCGATTCAGGATGAGCAACAACATACTCCTGATCGATATCGTCAGCAGAGAGATGCGGTGGCCACACATTTAGATACGGTTGGAAGGTCGCATTTAGGTAGTGGCAGATACGACAATATGCGCTACCAATTTGTAAGTATCATGTTAATTATTGAAGTTGTTTGTGTTAAGCACATTATGTATGTTCATCTAACATTTTGCATATTTATTATAGGAGTTGGCAATGGGTCGTCCTCCGACGCAAAGCGAAGAGTCATATGGATATCGACATGGACTGACTGCAGTGTTACAAGACTTAGAGGGACGCGGTGCAATCGTCTCATGGGAG
>MU263295.1:17500-27500 GCA_020310875.1 Ceratopteris richardii
GACCAGAAGATTCTTCAAGTACCTCTCTTGTGTAACATATACTCCATGTTGAGTATATACAATTTGCATTCCTAAGAAATAAGATAAGTTTCCCAAATCACTTATCTTAAACTCCTTCTCTATTTGTTTCTTAAGCTCATTGATTCCTTGAGCATCTATACCTGTGACAATAATATCATCAACACATGTATATGTATCCTTTTTCACTTGCCTTCACTAGCAAGCTGCTATCTGCCTTTGATGCTTGAAATCCACATTCATTCAAGAACTTAACAAGCCTGTAATTCCATGCTCTTGGAGCCTGCTTCAACCCATACAAAGCTCTCTTGAGCTTACACATATAATCTGATCCAATTGAATCCATGAAGCCTTCTGGTTGCTCCATGTACACCATCTGCAATGTATCCATTCAGAAATGCATTCTTCACATCTAATTGTGATAACTTCCATCCTTTACAAGCAGCAATAGCAATCAATGATCTAATTGTAGACATCTTAGCAACAGGACTAAAGGTTTCATCATAATCTACCCCATAATTTTGGGCATAACCTTTGACCACAAGTCTAGCCTTGTATCTAGACACCTTACCATCTGCAAATCTTTTTGTTTTATACACCCATTTACATCCAATGACTTTCTGATTCTTTGGTCTTGGCACCAATTCCCATGTTTCATTTTCAAGTAGAGCATCATACTCTTCTTGCATTGCCTTCTCCCAATTCTGTTTTCCTTTAGCTTCTCCATATGTGATTGGATCCTCTTCTGTCTTCACAATGTAAGCATAATCTTTTGTTGTTAGAAAAGATGTATCATAGCTATACCTGATAAGCTCTTTTCTTTCCCTTGAGGATCTTCTAACCTCTGCACTTCTTGAAGTCTCAGCCACATTTGATTCTAGATCAAATCTTGGCCCATCTTCAACATTATCCTGCAATTTACTTTCATAGTCAACATCATCAATATCTTCTTCATACATATTTACTTTTGCCTTCCCTTTCCTTTGTATTTCTTCAACACCTGCATAATCATTTGTTGACCCTGTATACCATGTGCTTTGCTCATCAAATGTAACATCTTTGGTAACAAGAAATTGCTTTGTGGATGGACTCCACAATCTGTAACCCTTCTGTCTATCATCATACCCAATAAACACATACTTCTCTGCTTTGGGTTCTAGCTTATGTCTCAATTGTGAAGGAACATAAGCATATGCTAAACATCCAAATACTTTACAATGATCAAGAGTAGGTCTCTTACCCCACCATGCTTCATAAGGAGTTCTTCCATCCAAAGCTTTACAAGGTAATCTATTCACAAGGTATGTTGAAGTGTTGATAGCTTCTGCCCATAAGTAGTTTGGGCAATTCTTTGTTGGGAGAAATGGTTGGATGCACTCAGAAGATTGAGTTGATGCTGCTAATCCTGCTTTGCACCAGCCCTCTTGACTCCAGATATGCTTAGTAGACTCCTTGAGCTTTCAAATGATACCAAAATATGCTATATGTACTTTGGAAATGATTTGACTAATGATTAGATCAAAACAGATGAGTTTGCACTTCACTAGACTTGAAAACTTTCTATTTTGATCTTGATACCTGCTCAGTCTTTCACTCAGTATGACCAGCACACTTACAATTGGCAAAATTCCTTCTAGAGATATTAAATTAGCTTAACAAGCTACCATTTGCAAGTGGAATGAGAAGAAATGACAAACTATACTCTGAGAAAGAAGTTTAGCAAAATTATATGTACCCCCGACTTTTTAGGAACTCTGTAGAAGAATACCAGAGATTACTTCGAGCGAGATTTCTCCGAAATGGCTGATCCAATGACCTTCAAATTTTGTAGGCGTGTAGTATGCTTGGAGCTGGTTCCAACAAGCTTTGAATCACTTGATTTGGTTCAGTAGGCACTGAGATATGCCCTATTGAAGTTGACAGACTTGGAGGTAGAAAACTCAGAGAACACAGAGTTGATCAATGTAAGTATATGTATTGATTAACATTAGTTTACAAACTCATTGGCATGCCAAGCATTGCCTAATAAGGTAGAGATGTGTAGGCTATGGTGGAGCTCTCTTACACACTCAATACTAGCAGAAATGAAGCTCGGATGTACTCTTCTATGCCGCGAGTTTTTTTCATGACTTTTATATGTGATGGAGATGTATTTGAATTTCAAATTCAAACTAAGGCTCCCTAAAATCACTCATCTAAAAGTAAGGAGATATTATCTCCAATTACACCATCCATTTTTCCACGAATCTAATCAAGTAGGTGTAATCATTTACATGCCAAGTCATTTAGACTTTTACAAGAGATAAAATGGTAATAAGTCATAAGAATAAGTTCCTATGGTTCTAGCTTCACATAGTGATATCCTTCAAGGGTTCCAAGCCAAAGGTGAAGGCTTGAACTGCACCAACGGCTCCCCCTCAAGCCAAACACTTTGGCTCAAGTCTTCATCTTCATTCTTCAATCACATCCTGTAATCCAATCATGGATTTGAATCTGCATAACTTGTTTCCATCCAAAGCTTTAGTAAGTAAATCTGCACATTGCATATTAGTGGACACATAAGTCAATTGAATATCTTTGCTTAGCAATTTTTCTCTCACATAGTGGTAATGAACCTCTATGTGTTTGGTTCTAGCATGATATATTGGATTAGCTGCAAGGTGAAGAGAGCTTGTGTTATCTCCAAAGATAATTGGAGGTCTAGTGTATAGCCCTAACTCTGTATATAAAAGCTTCAACCAGATAGCTTCTTGAGTGGCATTGGCTAGCCCTCTATACTCTGCTTCAGTAGATGACAAGGCTACTGTAGGTTGTTTCTTGGCTGACCAAGAAATAGGTTTATCACCTGCAAAACATATGTATCCTGATGTGCTCCTCCTATCATCCTTACATCCTGCCCAATCTGCATCTGAATATACTTTAATGTCAATATCTGATGTATAAGGAAAGTACAAACCATGTTTCTGAGTTCCCTTTAGATATTTCAAGATCTTCTTTGCTGCCTCTAGGTGAGGTACCCTTGGTTTGTGCATGAATTGGCTTAGCACACTAACTCCATATGCTATGTCAATTCTGGTTAAGGTAGCATAATTCAAACTACCTACCATGCTTTGATATCCTGTAATGTCTTGTATTTCATCCCCTTCATGAGCACTTAGCTTTAAGTTGACCTCCATTGGAGTAGTTGAGACTTTAGCATCCTGCAAGCCAAACTTCTTGACCATATCCTGTACATACTTCTTTTGAGTGATATATATACCTGAGTTGGTGTAGACTAACTCAAGACCTAAGAAGTACTTCAATAATCCAAGATCATTAATCTTGAACTCTTTCATCATCTGTCCTTTGATGTGTCTAATCCCATTGACATCATTGCCTGTAATGATGATGTCATCAACATAGACACACACTCTTTATGAACAAAGAAGTGTCAGCTTTGCTCATCACAAATCCTTGGTCTTGGAGATATGTTGTCAACCTGTAATTCCATGCTCTAGGTGCTTGCTTCAAACCATATAGAGCCTTCTTCAATTTACAAACATAATTTACCTTCTTGGGATCTTCATAGCCAGGTGGTTGTGACATGTAGACTTCTTCAGATATCCATCCATTCAAGAAAGCATTCTTGACATCTAATTGGTACATGTTCCAATTCTTGGATGCAGCTACACTCACTAGTACTCTGATTGTTGGCATCTTAGCCACAGGAGAAAATGTCTCCTCATAATCAATGCCTTCGGTTTGTGCAAAACCCTTGGCTGCCAACCTAGCTTTGTACCTGTTGATTGTTCCATCAGAGTTTCTCTTTAGCTTGTAGATCCATCTGGATCCTATCACCTTCATAGAGTCCTTCTTGGGTACCAAGTCCCATGTGTCACTTTCCTTGAGAGCCTCCATTTCTTCATCCATAGCTCCTTTCCATTCTGGTTTGGTGATTGCCTCTTCATATGTACCTGGTTCTTCATTCAACAAGTCCTTTGCAAGATATATAGAATGCTTAGTTACAAGAGAAGTATCATACCCATATCTGATAGGCTTCTTACTTTCTCTCTGAGATCTCCTCATTGCCTGAGTTGAGGATTCTGGTATATCCTCTAGCTTCTTCATCTTCATCTTTCCTTTGGACTTCCATGCCTTGAATTCCTCAAGGTTAATTGTATCATCATCATCTGAGCTTGAGTCTTCTTTCTGGATTGGTTCCTCCTTGGTGAGCCTTGGGAAATCTTCTTCCATATCATAGGGTAGACTAACCTTCCTGCATTCATTCTCATACCATGAGTCATTCTCATCAAAGATGACATCTCTGCTTACCTTGAAGCCTTTGTTTGTTGGGTTGTAGAATCTGTACCCTTTTTGGTTCAAATCATAACCAATGAAGATACATTTTTCAGCTTTAGGGTCTAGCTTTCCCCTTACCTGTGAGGGAATATGCACATATGCTACAAAACCAAAAAATTTGCAATGATCCAATGATGGTCTCTTACCATGCCAAGCTTCATAAGGTGTCATGCCATCAAGAGACTTTGATGGCAACCTGTTAATGAGATAGGTGGCAGTAGATACACTCTCTGCCCAAAGATAATTTGGCAACTTCTTTTCATTAAGCATAGACCTAGCTGTTTCTACAATGAGTCTATTCCTTCTTTCAGCTACCCCATTTTGTTCAGGTGAGTACCTTGTAGTTATCTCCCTTTTGATGCCTCTTTCCTGCAAGAAATCTTCAAACTCATTGGAGAAGTACTCTCCTCCTCCATCTGACCTTAGCCTCTTCAAGTTTCTTCCTGTTTGGTTTTCAACAAGTGCAAGATACCTCTTGAAACAATTAAACACTTCATCTTTATGCTTCATAAAGTATAAGACAGTCCATCTGCTATAATCATCAATGAAGGACACATAGTACCTTGATCCTGAAATGGAGGGATCCTTGCTAGGTCCCCAAACATCTGTGTGTACCAGTCTAAGTAGTCTTCATGCATAAAACCTTTCTTTGAATAGGGCAACCCGTGAGACTTACCAAACTGACAAGCACCACACTTGTAAATCATGTGTTGCTTGGACACATTAGGTATCCCAAGCACACATTGATCCCTGCACCTTTGCTTTAGGGTTCTTTCACCTATGTGACCTAACCTCTAGTGCCATATTTCTAACTCTGAAAGTGTTTGATCCTTGTAATTGTATAAAGCAATGTTTTTGGTGTCTTCTAGCTCAAAAGTAAATAATCTACCTGATTTTTCTCCCTTGGCTATCCTTCTGAATCCATGTCTTGGGTCCTCTACATATGCTCCATGTTGAGTGAACCTGACCTGCAAACCTTTCTCCACAATCTGACCAACACTCATTAGGTTCTTGGTAATGGTTGGTACATAAAGTACCCTGCTCAATAGGTTCTGGTTTCCATCACAAGTTTTCACATTTCCAATCTTTACAACAAAATGTTTAGTATCATCACTTGTCTGTACCTGATGTTTGCCCTTGGGTTCTTCCAAATCAGAGAGTAGTGCCACATTACCAGCTACATGGTTAGAACACCCTGAATCAATATAAAATTAATGATCATCATTTGTACCTGCCTTGGAGGTCATATTCATGATCAATAGGGAGTCATCTTGCTCCTCTGTGTAGTTGTTGTAATCCCTTCTATTTCTGAATCCACCTTGGTAGTTACCATTGTGGTTGTGGTTGTAATTGTTGTTGTATTGATTGTTGTATCCATTGTAGCCTTGTTGTTGGTTGAATTTGCCTCTACCTTGAGAGTATCCACCTTTTTGATAGCCTCTTCCTCTCTGATTCTTATAATTTCTGTAGCACTCATCTATGGTATGGTTAGACAATCCACAAATGTTGCATGGTGATGAGTTGTAGGGTCTCCCCCTACCTTGCTTACCTCCTCTGCCCCTGCCTCTTGAAGATCTACCTCTCAGTGCATAGTTTGCTTGGGAGGTAGAACCTTCTTCATCAACCTTCTTACTTTTACCTTTATCTTTAACCTTCTTATCAGTATATAGAGCAGAGGGGTTATTACCTTTTGATTGATCTCCTGCCTTTGTAAACTTTGCTTCATGTGTGAATAGTTGGTCCATGAGAGTTGTGAGATCTGGGGTATGCATGTCCATGTAGAGATCCATTGCAGTGGTGAAGCTCTCCCACTTATCATCTGCCTTTAGTCCATTGGTTACTTGCCTTACTATTTGTTCCTCTTCAATCTCCTCTCCAATGCTTGCTAATTGGTCTGCCACATCCTTGATCTTGGTCACAAATTCTGAGACTGATTGCTTTGGTTGCTTCCTAAGGGTTGTGAATTCAATCCACAATTGATTGTTTCTGGCTCTTGTGTTAGAAGAAAAGTATGATGACAAGGTTTCCCAAGTCTCTTGGGAAGTCTTGCAATTCCTGATGTGAGGTAAAAGGAAATCAGATATAGAGTTAAGAAGATAAGACCTTGCCAAAGCATCTTTTGCACACCATTGGTTGAGCCTCTCTTGTTCATCCTTGGTGGGTAGTCCTCTAGTTTTGAATGAGGGCAATTCCTCATCTCCTGATATGAATCCAAACAAGCTTCTTCCTTGTAGATAGGTCTTCATCCTTAGAGACCAAGCTTGGTAATTGTTCCTGTCCAATTTGTCAATGAATGAAGGAAAACCATCTCCCATGTTTACCTTATTTGCTCTGATACCACTGTTGGGAGAAATGGTTGGATGCACTCAGAAGATTGAGTTGATGCTACTAATCCTGCTTTGCACCAGCCCTCTTGACTCGAGATATGCTTAGTAGACTCCTTGAGCTTTCAAATGATACCAAAATATGCTATATGTACTTTGGAAATGATTTGACTAATGATTAGATCAAAATAGATGAGTTTGCACTTCACTAGACTTGAAAACTTTCTATTTTGATCTTGATACCTGCTCAGTCTTTCACTCAGTATGACCAGCACACTTACAATTGGCAAAATTCCTTCTAGAGATATTAAATTAGCTTAACAAGCTACCATTTGCAAGTGGAATGAGAAGAAATGACAAACTATACTCTGAGAAAGAAGTTTAGCAAAATTATATGTACCCCCGACTTTTTAGGAACTCTGTAGAAGAATACCAGAGATTACTTCGAGCGAGATTTCTCCGAAATGGCTGATCCAATGACCTTCAAATTTTGTGGGCGTGTAGTATGCTTGGAGCTGGCTCCAACAAGCTTTGAATCACTTGATTTGGTTCAGTAGGCACTGAGATATGCCCTGTTGAAGTTGACAGACTTGGAGGTAGAAAACTCAGAGAACACAGAGTTGATCAATGTAAGTATATGTATTGATTAACATTAGTTTACAAACTCATTGGCATGCCAAGCATTGCCTAATGAGGTAGAGATGTGTAGGCTATGGTGGAGCTCTCTTACACACTCAATACTAGCAGAAATGAAGCTTGGATGTACTCTTCTATGCCGCGAGTTTTTTTCATGACTTTTATATGTGATGGAGATGTATTTGAATTTCAAATTCAAACTAAGGCTCCCTAAAATCACTCATATAAAAGTAAGGAGATATTCTCTCCAATTACACCATCCATTTTTCCACGAATCTAATCAAGTAGGTGTAATCATTTACATGCCAAGTCATTTAGACTTTTACAAGAGATAAAATGGTAATAAGTCATAAGAATAAGTTCCTATGGTTCTAGCTTCACATAGTGATATCCTTCAAGGGTTCCAAGCCAAAGGTGAAGGCTTGAACTGCACCAACATTCTTTTCCTTCATCATTGCTCTTGCAAATTCTACAAGAGTTCTATTACTTCTTTCTGCAATTCCATTCTGTTGAGGAGAGTACCTGCAAGTTACTTCTCTCTTTATACCTGCATTCCACAAATAATCATCAAAATCTTTAGAAAAATACTCTCTCCCTCCATATGATCTCAACCTCTTGAGCTTTTGTCCTGTAATCCTTTCTGCATAAGCATGATAATTCTTGAATGTCTTGAAGACTTCTGATTTGTCCTTGATTACATATAAAGTAATCCATCTGGTTTCATCATCAACAAACAACACATAATATCTGGATCCATTTATGCTATAGTCCCTTGAAGGACCCCACACATCTGTATGAATCAATTCAAGCATATTTGAATACTTGTACCCTGATTTATTGTATGAACTTTTGTGTGCTTTACCTAATTGACAAGCTTCACACTTGCACACCATGTGTTGCCCTTCAACTTTTGGCAAACCAAGAACCACATCATTCCTTGACATTTCCTTTATGGCTCTCTCATTGAAATGACCTAGCCTTTTATGCCATAGGTCTAACTAAGACATCTTTTGGCTTCCATAAGTAAATAAGGCATGTCCCACATTACCTTGGACTTCGAGAGTAAACAACCTTCCTTCCTTTTTACCTGCAATGATGTTTCTATATCCCTGATTTGGATCTTGCACATAAACACCATCATTTGTGAATCTGACTTCATATCCCTTCTCCACAATTTGCCCACACTTATCAAATTTTTAGGAATAGTAGGAACATAAAATACCTTGCTCAAGAGTGTACTTCCATTCTTTGTCTTCACTGATCCAATGCTTTCCACCTTATGCTTAGTATTGTCACCTGTTTGAACTGTATGTCCATTCACCTTTGCTTCCATATCAGTCATTAGTGATATATTACCACTCAGATGATTGCTACATCCTAAGTCAATATAAAGCACCCTTTGGTCTTCTCCTACTGCTTCATGAGTTGCATTCAAGATGAGAGTCATGTCATCCTTTTGATCTGATGCATAATTATAATAATTGTTGTTGTAGGACTGAGATTGAAAACTTCTTCCACCTCCTCTGGCATATGATATCCTACCACCTCTTCCTCTGAAGTTGCCTCTTTCGTTTCTGCCTCCTCTACCTCTTTGATTAAAACTCTGATTATTATTTCCTACATTTTGATTGTTATACCAACAATCATTTGCCAAATGATTGGTTCTGCCACAAATCCAACAAGCTTTAATATTATCTTTGTTCTTACCTCCTCTTCCTTTACCTTTGAAATTAATCTTTCCTTTTGTAAAGTTAGCTTGACTTGAGGTCCCTTCATCATCATTTGACTGCTTCCCTTTGCCATTCTTTTTCTTGTCCTTGGAGTACATAGCTTGGCTTGCACTCCTATCATTGTCTCCCTTAATGTCCTGCTCAAAAGTTAGCATGTGTCCTAGCAATTGATTAAGATCAGGAGTAAAGTGATCAAGTGACAATTCTATGGAAAATATGAAAGGCTTCCACTTCTCATCTCCTCTCAGACCTGTAAGTATTTGCCTTAACAACTTATCCTCTTCAATGTCTTCATCTACTGCTCCCAAGCTATCTGCAATATCCTTCATCCTTGCCACATAATCAGAAATTGATTTTGAACTCTTCTTCTTGAAAGTTGTGAATTGTGCCCATAATGAGGACTTCCTTGACTTGTTTGTGTTTTGGAAATGCTCTTCCAAGGCATTCCAGACATCTGTTGCACTTTCTAATCCTCTGATGTGAGGTAGAAGATAATCATTTATAGCCATGTAAATGATACTCCTAGCTTGAGCATCCTTTCTCATCCATGTCTTCAAATCTACAAGCTCTTCCCTAGTTGGAATACTTGGATCTGCAAACTCAGGCTTTTCTTCTTCTCCTGTAATGAATGCCATCAAATCTTTGCTCATGAGGTGTGCCTCCATCCTCATGGACCAAGCTGGATAGTTCTCCCTATCTAGCTTATCAATCTACAAGCTTTCTCCCATCTTTGATCTTCTGTGTCTGCAATTACTATGATTTATGATAATAGAATGTACCTTGGATATGAAGCTTTAATCCTTCTTGATCCTTTGACCTCATACTTGATTCTCCTTCAGGTTCTCTTTCAAACTTTGATCCTGTGCTCCTTTAATTTGAAAAAACTTCAATGTCTGCAACAATTGGAACTTCCAATACTCTTAACTTCACTTGTATTGCACCTTCTGCTCTGAT
>MU263295.1:35000-40000 GCA_020310875.1 Ceratopteris richardii
AGACTTTTCTGTGTATCATCTTTTTCACAGATTTGTTAATTTCTGATAAGTTAGAAATTGATCCTCTAAATTAGTGAAGTATTTGACTTACTCTTGGTATAGAGGTGCTCTAATCACAAGAGTAAGTTGTTCTTTTGGAGATTAACATTCTCCATCAGTGGTATCAGAGCAGGAGACATCAATTTGAAGAAAGGAGGATCCCGACTGCTGCAGATTCAAGAAATTCAACATTTGAAGGACCAAGAAGTGAAAGCTTGGAGTCAAAACTTGAGGAGAAGACTATTTGACATCAAGAAAGGCAAAAGGAGTTCAAGTCGAAGTAAAGGTACATACATTGTTTGTAAAGCTTGAAGATTTCAATACACAGGTGGATACAAGATGGGAGAAAGCTTGCAGATTGATAAGCTAGATAGGGAGAACTATCCAGCATGGTCCATGAGGATGGAAGCACACCTCATGAGCAAAGATCTCATATCATTTATTACAGGAGATGAAGAAAAACCTGAGTTTGCAGATCCAAGTATTCCTACTAGGGAAGAACTTGCAATGTTGAAGACTTGGATGAGAAAGGATGCTCAAGCAAGGAGTATTATTTACATGGCTGTAAATGATTACCTTCTACCTCACATCAGAGGTTTGGAAAGTGCCACAGATGTTTGGAATGCCTTGGAAGAGCATTTCCAAAATACAACTAAGTCAAGGAAGTCCTCACTATGGGCTGAGTTCACAACCTTCAAAAAGAAGAGCTCACAATCAATTTCAGATTATGTGGCAAGGATGAAAGATATTGCAGATAGCTTGGGAGCAGTGGATGAAGACATTGAAGAAGAAAAGTTGGTAAGACAAATACTTACAGGTTTGAGAGGAGATGAGAAGTGGAAGCCTTTTATATTGTCCATAGAGTTGTCACTTGATCACTTTACTCCTGACCTTAATCAATTGCTAGGACATATGCTAACCTTTGAGCAGGATCTTAAAGGAGACAATGATAGAAGTACAAGTCAAGCTATGTACTCCAAGGACAAGAAAAAGAATGGCAAGGGAAAGCAATCAAATGATGATGAAGGGAATTCAAATCAAGCCAACTTCACAAAAGGGAAGACAAATTTCAGAGGTAAAGGAAGAGGAGGTAAGAACAAAGATAATGCTAAAGCTTGTTGGATTTGTGGCAGAACAAATCATTTGGCAAATGATTGTTGGTATAACAATCAAAGTGGAGGATACAACAATCAGAATTATAGTCAAAGAGGTAGAGGAGGCAGAAACCAAAGAGGCAACTTCAGAGGAAGAGGTGGTAGGACATCATATGGTAGAGGAGGTGGAAGAAACTTCCAATCTCAGTCTTACAACAATAATTATTACAATTATGCATCAGATCAGAAGGATGACATGACTCTTATCTTGAATGCAACTCATGAATCAATGGGAGAAGATCAAAGAGTGTTTTATATTGACTCAGGGTGTAGCAACCATCTGAGTGGGAATCTATCTTTGATGACTGATATGGAAGCTAGGGTAAATGGACATACAGTTCAAACAGGTGACAATACCAAACATAAAGTGGAGAGCATTGGATCAGTGAAGACAAAGAGTGGAAGTACACTTCTGAGCAAGGTACTTTATGTCCCTACTATTCCTAAAAATTTGATAAGTGTAGGGCAAATTGTGGAGAAAGGATATGAGGTAAGATTTACAAATGATGGTGTCTATGTACAAGATCCAAATCAGGGATATAGAAACATAATTGCAGGTAAAAAGGAAGGAAGATTGTTCACTCTCAAAGTCCAAGGTAATGTGGGACATGCATTATTTACCTATGGAGGTCAAAAGGTATCTGAATTAGACCTATGGCATAAAAGGCTAGGTCATTTCAATGAGAGAGCTATAAAGGAGATGTCAAAGAATCAGGTGGTGCTTGGATTGCCAAATATTGAAGGGCAACATATGGTGTACAAGTGTGAAGCTTGTCAATTAGGTAAAGCACATAAGAGTTCTTATAACAAATCAGGATACAAGTATTCAAATATGCTTGAATTGGTTCATACAGATGTATGGGGTCCCTCAAGGGACTATAGCATAAATGGATCCAGATATTATGTGTTGTTTGTTGATGATGCAACCAGGTGGATTACTTTGTATGTAATCAAGGATAAATCAGAAGTTTTCAAGACATTCAAACATTTTCATGCTTATGCAGAAAGGATCACAGGACAAAAGCTAAAGAGGTTAAGATCAGATGGAGGGGGAGAGTATTTCTCAAAAGAGTTTGATGATTATTTGTGGAATGCAGGTATCAAAAGAGAAGTAACTTGCAGGTACTCCCCTCAACAAAATGGAGTAGCAGAAAGGAGGAATAGGACTCTTGTAGAGTTTGCAAGAGCCATGATGAAGGAAAAGAATTGTCCAAATTACTTATGGGCAGAAGCCATTAACACTGCAACATACCTTGTGAATAGGTTGCCTTGCAAAGCTTTGGATGGAGGAACCCCTTATGAAGCATGGTGGGGTAAGAAGCCTAGTCTTGATCATTGTAAAGTATTTGGATGTATTGCTTATGCTTATGTTCCTTCACAATTAAGACATAAGCTAGAACCAAAAGCAGAGAAGTATGTGTTTATTGGATATGATGATAGATAGATGGGTTACAGGTTATGGAGTCCATCCACAAAGCAATTTCTTGTTACTAAAGATGTGACATTTGATGAGCAAAATATGTGGTATACAGGATCACCAAATGAGTATACAGGTGTTGAAGAAATACAAAGGAAAGGAAAGGCAAAGGTAAAAGTTTGTGAAGAAATTGTTGATGAAGTTGACTCTAGATGTAGAGTGCAGGATCATGTAGAAGAAGGGCCAAGATTTGATCCAGAATCAAATGAGGCTGAAACTTCAAGAAGTGCAGAAATCAGGAGATCTACAAGGGAAAGGAAAGAACCTATAAGGTATAGTTATGATACATCTTTCCTAACAACAAAAGATTATGCATACATTGTGAAAACAGAAGAAGATCCAACCACTTATGAAGAAGCCAAAGGTAAACAGAATTGGGAGAAGGCAATGCAGGAAGAGTATGATGCTCTACTTGAAAATGAAACTTGGGAACTAGTACCAAGACCAAAGAATCAGAAGGTCATTGGATGTAAGTGGGTATATAAAACAAAGAGGTTTGCAGATGGTAAGGTGTCTAGATATAAGGCTAGACTTGTGGTCAAAGGTTATGCCCAAACTTATGGGGTAGATTATGATGAGACCTTTAGTCCTGTTGCTAAGATGTCTACAATTAGGACATTGATTGCTATTGCTACTTGCAAGGGATGGAAATTGTCACAATTGGATGTGAAGAATGCATTTCTTAATGGTTACATTGCAGATGAAGTATATATGGAGCAACCAGAAGGCTTCATGGAATCAATTGGATCAGATTATGTGTGTAAGCTCAAGAGAGCTTTATATGGGTTGAAGCAAGCCCCAAGAGCTTGGAATTACAGATTGGTCAAGTTCTTGAATGAATGTGGATTTCAAGCAGCAAAGGCAGATAGTAGCTTGCTAGTGAAGGCAAGTGAAAATGGATATATTTACATGTGCATTTATGTTGATGATATTATTGTTACAGGAACAGATGCTCAAGGAATCAATGAACTCAAGAAGCAAATAGAGAAGGAGTTTAAGATAAGTGACTTGGGAAACTTATCTTATTTTCTAGGAATGCAGATTGTGTATACTCAACATGGAGTATATGTTTCACAAGAGAGATATTTGAAGAATCTTCTAGTCAAGTTTAACATGGAAGATTGCAGGATTTCAACTACACCATTGGAGGTAAATCATAAATTAAGCAGGTATGGAGGTGAAGAGTTCAATGACATGAAGAAATATCAGAGTTTGGTAGGTAGTCTAATTTATGCTACCTTGACAAGGCCAGATCTATCATATGCAGTAGGTGTGTTGTCACAATTAATGCATTGTCCAAAGAAGACTCATTGGATTGCAGCCCAAAGGGTACTCAGATATATCAAGGGAACCCTAAGTGAAGGTTTGTATTATGGTTTCACTTCTGACACAAGAATCAAAGTGTTTAGTGATGCAGATTGGGCAGGTGACTCAGATGATAGAAGATCTACTCATGGATATCTATGTTATGTTGGAGATAAGTTAGTGTCTTGGTGTTCAAAGAAACAACATACAGTTGCTTTATCATCCACAGAAGCTGAGTATAAGGGAATGGTAGAAGCTGCAAAAGAAGTCATATGGTTGAAGACCTTGATGAAAAGTTTTGAGACTGATCATAGTACTCCAATAATTTTTGGAGACAATATGAGTTCTTTATATTTGGCAGCTAACCCTGTTTTTCATGCCAGGACTAAGCATATAGAGATTCAGTATCATTTCTTGAGGGAAAAGGTACTAGATAAAGAGATTGAAGTGATGTACACTCCAACAAAAGAACAAGTGGCAGATATGATGACAAAGAGTTTGGATGGACCTAAGTTACAAAGGTTCAAAGACATGGCAAGTATAAAGAAGACAGAGAAAACCTCAATTGATGATTGAGGGGGAGCTGTTGGTGCATACCAATCACCAATTGAAGGCTTGGAAGATCAAATGATGAAGGAAGAATCAATTCCTAAAGTATGGAAGAAGATCACATTCAGAAGACAAGAGAAGTGTACACATATGTACATTAGCATAGTCATAGATGACTTAGATTTTTTGTTCAGTAAGAATCATGTACAAATTATCTATAAATACTTTGAGAAAAGTCGGGGCATGTATGAGAGCATATGTGACAATAGTTAGAAGTCAAGAATGAGGGAGATAGAAGTCATAAGATAGAAGAAAGTGAATTTGAGTGAGCTCTCATCACTCAGTTGTAATTTTTCTGAGTAAATGAAAAGTTTTGCGCCCGATGTTTCTGCGTGTTCTCCTTTTACAGTAGATCAATTGTGGAATGCTTTTGTACAAGTCTAAGTTGAGAGTTGCTTGACCTCTGTGCAAAGTTT
>MU263296.1:0-45838 GCA_020310875.1 Ceratopteris richardii
TGTTGTTTCTGATCCTGCATGCATGCCGTAATTATGACGGATATCTTTCCAATACCCCGCGATGATTAGGGTTTTCGACCGCCTAATGTTGCCTGTGTGTCACTTAATCTTCTTTCTTTTACTGTTAATCGCTATTGTGTTTGTGTGCTTCTGCGTTATTTGTTTTCTGTGTTCTTGTGATTACTCGTGTGCGCCATAGAAGCTCTCGCGAATGTCGCCACTTTCCGTGCAGGCTCACTCCTGAAGTGAGTGAGTATTTGTGCACCCGTGGTCTTTTGGCCTTCACTGAATTGCCTTGGCATTCAGTGGAGTGTCAACCATTCTATGCCAGATCATTTCTGCCATCACCTCTACACTTGCTACAGAGCAGTTGGCCCATAGCCTGTTTACAATCACGAGTCGTTATTACTTTAGCATCGTTTGCCGATGCCTTCCGACTTCCTCAGGAAGGATAGGAGAATGGTCCACTTCTTCCCGTAGCCACCATAAAAGAGTTGTTTCCCCGACACTCATCTAATGAGTACGCCATTCTGTGTAGACCTGAACTTGAGCGTACAGCTCTGCAATTTTTAGTCGCTATTTTGAACTTACAAAAACGCACCTATGGTATCTCGCACCCCTTCTATTCGATGATAGACAAGTCACTAAGGGTGACCTTCCACGTTCTCGTCTACCCCATATCCTCACTTTTCTCTTTCCAGCAATCCAAGCCGTGCAATCCCCTCCAACCGCTCCTTTCTTGTCGCATGAAGAATCTACTCAAATGCTCGAGGATGAGGAATGATGATGCAGACCTGTTGCAACTTTTTCGTCGAAAACGAAGATGTGTGAGCCCCTCTGGCAGTCAGGTGCAAGGATCAACTGCCGGTCATGAAACAGACGTCTTCCATGACACTGCAACATCTCTTCATGTTGAATCATCCGTTCCCTCTTTCCCTCTCAACCAACAGGAACATGGTGCACACACACTGGACGAATCTGAAGAGGTTTCTTCTTGGGAGGACTCTCGTCAGCAAGATGAGGAAGCTGTGAAGGCGACTGTAATCGAAATCCTCACCGAAGTAATTGCCAATGTGGAAATTGTGCTCGATAAAGTGGAGGTGACACATCAGCATACAACCGGAATAGAGCTGGTGCCAAACCCTCTTATCCCCCTTCCTCCTCCAATGAACCCATTGAGCCTGCTGTGGCTGAAGTTCCTACTGCTACATCATCTTCTCCCGATTACTCTCCACCACCCTCCCCTCACCTATTATCAGCTTCTTCATCCCAGCCACTTCCTGCTCTTTTGCCTTTGCCAGTTCTTTTCAGCGAGTTAGAATCTATGGGTTGTCTTCTGATTCAATTCTCATAGCAATTACCCCATCAGATGAAGATGACAACCCACAATATTCGGCAAGAATTGCAAGCTAAAGTGGATTTATTAGAAGTAGATATTGCTCCTTTACAGAAAGAAGCTCATGCAGTCAAAGCAGAGAATCATGCTCTGCAAGTTCAGTTGCAGCAGTACCAAGCACAATTAGCAGAACATGAATTACTAATTGCTCAACGAGATGCAGCATTGGCTGAGTTAAAAGCTAAGGATGTTCTTTTAACTACTCGTGATGAAGAAATCAAGTAGTTAGATCAGTTAGTACAGGATAAGGAAGATGCTCGGGTTGCTCTCGGCAATTTGCTGGAAGAAACTCGTGCACAGCTGGATGAGGTCGTGCAAAAAGGACAGGAAATGGCTGACTTAGCTAAGCAGACTACTGCAGAATTACAGACCGCCTCTGCCGATGTTTTTGAGGCAAATTGTGACTTAAAAGCACAAATGAGTCTGACAATTCAACTTAAGAAAGAATTAGCAGGAATCATGAAAGAAAGAGATGCATATTATAAAACCATACAATATCAAGCTCAGGAGATGGAACGCAGAGAAAAGCAGTTGGGATTTCAAGTAGAAAGATTATCGCGTGTGTATAATTTATTTTTACAACGTTTTGTAGCATTTGGTTTATTAGATTGCAAGAAATAGAGCTTCTAAGCTCTTAGGGTCAATCTTTGCACATCCCTAAAAAGTCAAGGATACATCTCTTCAATGCTAAACTTATAATTTGAGCATAGATTGCTTACATATTGTATTCTTCTACATTATAACATTTTAAACCTATGAGAAACCATTCTCTTAGAGGAATTTACCCAATAATAATCAGGCTCAGAGAACTAAGCATTCCAAGTTGCATGATTCATCCATAAATAGAAGTTCTTTGAACTAGTCAGTGTGCACATCTATCTTTTTTGCATCAATATTTTCTTATTGACCTTTCAAATCACATTGGGTGATCCATTGCATCTATTTGAAGCTCAAAAGTTATATTAGAGTCTCCAAAACAAAAAAAGTTGTTCTTTAGTTGGTTGGCTAGACCAAACTTCAACACTTTACAACATTGATTTCCACTACTGAAGCTTCTCCAAGTATTAACATCTCATAGCTATATGTTGGAACTCTACTATTTCACCTCCATACTCTTTCCACCATATAGGAGGTGGATGCTTTTGTTGAGATATCAAGCTCAACATGTGATGATCCAGGATGACACGTACTAGTTTTTCGTTTCTCTCACATGTATAGTTCACGCCGGTATATGTCAGGGATACTTTATTGAGCTTTATTAGATTTATCTACCGAGAGTGATGGCACATTTGGTTCTTGCCAGCTCACTCATTCGCGGACATTAGGTTTTTCCTTATGTACTGGTCTTTATATATTGCAATTGTTGTATTCTTGTTTTTAGGTCATTCTTGTACATTTCCTTTTATGTAATAGAAGAAGAAGAAGATCATTCTTCCTTGCCTCAATCTATGTGTGTGCTTCTCCTTGAGAGTGAGAGTGTGTGTGTGAGCTCTCTTCCTTATCTCCTTCCTCGTGACATGGTATCAGAGCCAGTGGCTATAGAGAGCTCGTGGAGAAGGCAACGGTGAAGACTACATGGCAAGGCGTGGAGAAAATGCGATTTCACAAACGGCCTCTGTTTGCTACGAAAATTGCCGCGAAGGTAGAAGACCTCAAAATCGTTTTTGTCAGATCGAAGTTTCGGAGCCATCTCGACCTTCGTTTTGAACCCGCCAAGTGGGGCCCACCAAAAAACCTGGTCAGTTTCAGAAACTGTAACTTGCGTTGTGTTCGTCGACACTCATATATTCCAGATTCAGAATTTCAAGCGATTCCGTGTACTGTTGATACACGAAAACTGTGTTTTTCTAAGATCGAACAGTCACGTCATAGTGCGACAGTGTTCAAGCAGAAGTGCTGCTTGTAGTGTGTTGCAGTGTTGTGAATTGTTGCAGAAATGGAAACGTAGATGGAATGAGTCAGCTTATGAGCGATAAGCTAGACAAGACAACTTCCATGCTTGGAGATTCAGAATGACGAATTTCCTGATGGGAAAAGGCTACTGGAAGTACATCGAAGGAGAGAATGAAAATGCTCCACAGTTACCAGAAAGGAATCGGACTGCAGAACAGTTAAGAGCATATGAGGAATGGAATCAAGGAGCACGAAAGGTAATGTATTGGCTATCTGTTAGCATATAGGATAGCATGATTGGACACATACAGGATGCCAAGACTCCAAAAGAGGCTTGGAACAGTTTGGTCACTTTGTACGAGACCAATACAAAGGCACGGAAATTGCAACTCAACAACGAGCTGCATACATTGGAGAAAAAGAGCATGTTGGTAAGTGACTACACTCTAAAAATCAAAGCATATGTGAGTCACTTGCATCTATTGGCGTGAATGTAGATGATGATGATAAGGTGGAAGTGTGCCTTCGTGGTTTAGGAGCTGCATATAAGCAGTTCAGAACTTCTATACAGACCACGGAAAATATTTCGAATTTTGTTGATTTGGTATCTATGCTGATTATTGAAGAAAAGAATCTTGGTGAGGATTCAAACTCCTAAGGAAAGCCCAGTTTTGAGCACGTATTCTACTCTGGCAGAGGAAGAGGCAGAGGTAGAGGTTTTGGAAGTGGAAGAGGAAACAGTAACCAAGACCAAGGTCAACAATAGAATCATGCAGGAGGAAGAGGACAGTTTCGAGGCAAGGGAAGCCAAAGAGGTCGCAAAAATTTCCAAAGAAATGATTCAAGTAATGATAGTAAAGGATGCTGGAATTGTGGTAAACCTGGACACTTTGAACTTGACTGTAGGTTAAAGAATCAAAATAACAGAAGGCAGCAAACAACTATGCATCCACAAGTGCAGGTGATTCTGAGAAGCTGTTTATGGTTCAACATCACATGATGAATACGATGTCTGCTGGTGTTTCAAAATCGAATGATAATGTCTGGTATGTTGATTCAAGTGCTTCAAATCACATGACTAGTCATGCGGAATGGTTTAGTAGTTTGCAGAAAATGCCAGTTCCTGGATATGTTGAAACAGGTGATGATACATCACATCCTATTGAGCATATAGGAAACATAGCATTGTCTATGGAGGACGGAAAGGTAAACATCTTGCTGATGTGCTGCATGTTCCAAATATAACGAAGAATCTGGTTTTTGTTGGACAAATGGTTGACCAGGGATTACAAGTCAGGTTCAATGCTGATGGATTATATGTAGAAGAGTACAAGCAGGATGGACGATTGGTTGCCAAAGGAAACAAAGTGGGTAGGATGTTCACCTTAAATGTGAAGATTCCTGAAATGAATGCAGCCATGTTTGCAAAAGGTGCAGGAGTTATTGCGGATATAGAGATATGGCACAAACGGATTGGACATGCAAACTTGCAAAGGCTGAAACTAATGCAGTCAAAGGAGATTGTCCACTACCAATTTCAAAGTTGCAGAAATGCAAAAGGTATGTGTAGCATGTCAATTTGGTAAACAATCAAGAGCACCATTTCCACATGACAAGCATGTTAGTGAGAATGTACTAGAAGTAGTACATACAGATGTTTGGGGTCCAACAAAGACCACATATATGGGCGGTTGCAGGTTTTATGTTACTTTCATTGATGACCATACACGCAAAGTATGGGTATATTTCAGGAAAGAGAAGAGCGAGGTGTTTACTCACTTCCAAAATTTTAAAGTTATGGTGGAAAAGCAGACAGGGAAGTACATTCAAACATTAAGATCTGATGGAGGAGGTGAACACATGTCAAATGAGTTCAACATTTTTCTAAAAAATCATGGAATTCGGCGTCAGTTTTCATGCAGGTACACACCACAACAGAATGGTGTTGCTGAACGCAAAAATAGGCATATTGTAGAAATAGCAAGAGCCTTGATGGCTGAGAAGAATATGCCTCATTATTATTGGGCAGAAGCTGTGCATACTGTTGTATACATCATGAACAGAACTCCGACTGTTGCTGTACATCAAGTTACACCTGAAGAGAAGTTTACAGGTAAAAAGCCAAACTTATCACATCTGAAAGTTTTTGGCTGTATTGCATATGTACATGTTCTAGATGAGTTAAGGACGAAGCTTGATCCGAAAGCAGAAAAATGTGTCTTCATTGGATATTCCCTTGAGCAAAAGGGGTACAAATGTTATAATCCACTCACACGACAGGTGAAGGTGAGTAGAGATGTGGTATTTGATGAAATGTCAAGCTTCTATGCAGATGCCAAAGAAGGACTGAATCTTGAACCAAATGACAAAGAAAATGCTGAAAAATCTAGTGCAGAATCTCAAGTCTTTAGTGGATCGGATGCATCACCAAGCAATAGTTCCAACTCAAATCCATGGAGTGGAAGATTGCGTGGAAATTTCAGTCCAGCAAATTCATCAAATACATCCAAGAAAGGTAAAGAAAAGCTTTCTGCTGGTAGTAAAACAGGTGCAAGTTTTGAAGATGTTGATCGAGATTCAAGCGGTTCAGAAAAGAGTCTTGATGAGGAACTTGGATTGCCCTCTGTGAAGACTCCAGGAGTAAGAAGAGCACATGCAGATGATACAAGAAGAAGTGACCCAGGACCAAGAAGATCTGGGGGATGCGTAATTCAGTGCAACGATTGACATATGATAGTTACATGGCTCGCCATTATGCTTACATGACAAAGGTATACAAGATGTTGAACCTTCTTGTTTTGAAGATGCAATTGGTAATGTAGATTGGAAAAAGCTATGGATGAGGAGATGGCTGCACTTTATGGAAATGATACATGGAAGCTGGTTACATTGCCGCATGGAAAGAAATCCATAGGTTGCAAATGGGTTTACAAGGTAAAGCATAATGATGATGGTAGCATAAGCAGGTCTAAAGCATGATTGGTAGCTAAAGGTTATGCATAGACATATGGCATTGATTATGAGGAAACATTCAGCCCTGTAGCTAAAATGTCTACTGTCATAACACTTGTTGCATTAGCTATAGCAAAAGGATGGACTTTGCATCAGATGGATGTGAAGAATGCTTTCCTACATGGTGAGTTATAGGAAGAAGTATATATGGACCAGCCACAAGGATATGAAGATTCAAAGTATCCAGAATATGTTTGCAGGTTGCAAAGGCTTTGTATGGGCTGAAGCAAGCCCCTCGTGCATGGCATGCAAGGATTGCTGATTACTTAACCAACATTGGGTTCTCTATGTGTGATGTAGATCACTCACTATATGCAAGCAAGGCTGATGATGGCATCACTATTATGGATATTTATGTTGATGACCTGATTGTAGGTGGTGATAATGAAGAAAGCATCAAAGAGGTAAAGAAACTTCTTATGTAGGAATTCGACATGAAAGATCTTGGTGTGCTGCGCTATTTCTTGGGCATTGAGTTTATACATACAGAAACAGGTATATGGATGTCGCAAAGGCAATATGCCTTGAATATGCTGCAAAAGTATGGTATGGCTGATTGTAAGCCAATTTCTATGCCATTAGATCAGAATTTGAAATTGGATACTACATCAGGTGAAGCATTGGAAAATGCTACTATGTACAGGAAAATTGTGGGAAGTCTTATATATCTCACAATTACAGGCCTGATCTAAGTTATACTGTTGGGCTTGAAAGTCAGTTTATGCAGGTTCCCAGGAAGCCACATTTGGATGCTCTGAGACGCACTCTACGTTATGTGAGTGCCACTTTGGATTATGCATTGTTTTATGAAGCTGGTGTAGATTTGCAGGTTCATGGATACACCGATGCAGATTGGGCTGGTAGTACTTCAGATAGAAGATCTACTAGTGGCTTTCTTTTCTCACTTGGAGGTGCAGCTATTACATGGAGCAGTAAGAAGCAACCCACTGTTGCTTTATCGAGTACACAGGCTGAATATAGAGGTGCTGCAATGGAAGCATGTGAGGCATCATGGCTGGAGATGTTACTTGCAGATTTATGTGTGGAAGTGCAAAACCTATCACTATCTATTGTGATAATCTTAGCAGCATACAGTTAGCACGGAACCCTGTTTTCCATGCTAGAACAAAGCATATCGAGGTACATTATCACTTCATCAGAGAGAAGGTATTAGGAGGTGATATTGATCTTGTTTATGTGAGAACAGATGATGCAGGTTGCTGATATTTTCAATCAAAGCACTTGGAGCTGAGAAGTTGAAGAAGTTTCGGAAGATGCTTGGATTATAGGATATGGCGTTGAGCTTGAGGGGGAGTGTTGAGATATCAAGCTCAACATGTGATGATCCAGGATGACACGTTTCAGTTTTTCGTTTCTCGAACATGTATAGTGGTCATGCCGGTATATGGTCCGGGATACTTTATTGAGCTTTATTATAGATTATCTACCGAGAGTGATGGCACATTTGGTTCTTGCCAGCTCAACTTCATTCGCAGACATTAGGTTTTTCCTTATGTACTGGTCTTTATCATATTGCACTTGTTGTATTCTTGTTTTTAGGTCATTCTTGTACATTTCCTTTTATGTAATAGAAGAAGAAGAAGAAGATCATTCTCCTTGCCTCAATTGGTGTGTGTGCTTCTCCTTGAGAGTGAGAGTGTGTGTGTGAGCTCTCTTCCTTATCTCCTTCCTCGGATAGCTTTACATAGCCTATCTCCAAAACATCCTTCAATGATTTACATAAGCTACTCTCTGATGGAATGCATCTCAACCATTTGTGCATGGAATTAATAATTGATGTGTGGTTTCAAAATTCCCCATGAATTATTTTTTTAATGTTTAACCATTGAGTTAAAATGCTAGATCCAAGAGGAACAATGGTCCATGTAAATGAGCATGCATTTTTCATCCATTGTTTGTCTCCTAATGACAAATCTGTGTTTTTGTCTCTTAATGAAAAAATAATTAAAGTCTTCACGTTTGAATAGCTCTCTACATAATCCAATAAATCTTTCCTACCAAAAGCTTATCCATATCAACAATTCCTTAAAGTTCCAAAACAATGTTAGTGATAACGACATTTTTTTCAAGATTATGCCAAAACGTTTATGGCTTTATGAAAGACATACACTTTGAAGCCACAACTTGATAAGCAGGATACTTCTCTAGCCATGCCTTCCATCTTCGATCTAGAATCATTCCCACAAGTGCTCACTTGACTTTCAATAATCCCTTCAGCACAATACAAGCTCTTGCAAATTGTGAAGCACAAAAGATATGAAGTGTTTTTTTTTTGGAAGATTTTGAACGAAATAGCGAATATGAAAATTGATGCTCTCGGATAAGTTTGACAAAATGCTTTGCAACTAATAAAGTTTTTTTAATGAAAATAATCTACTTATATCTTTCAATAATAGATCTAATGTATGAGTTGTGCATGGAACTAAATAATGCCTTCATACTTCTTTTGTATTGCAATTCCAAGACTTTGAAAATTAGATGCATTATAAGTCACTATCATAGTGATATTCTTCAGAGCAGCTATGTGAGATATCACATGTTCATATATCTTACAATGAAAGTTGAACATTTCTTCTTATGCGAGTGTCAACTACTTCCAAACACATGCCTCCCTTTGGACATATAACCATGACATTAATCAATGTCTTCTTCTGACAACTTGTCCATTCATTTAGTTCTATTCTACATCCATACATGGGTACATAATCTATCATTCTTCATTTCAAAATAGCTTCAGTATTGCTTTTCATTTTATCTTTATACTATGTTTGCATTTTATTGTAATCTCGTATGGTGAATCCTTTTCATGTAGTTAACATTAAAGCATCTTTGAAAAAAGGATTACAAATAACATTGAAAGACATCCCACATCCTTAAAATCCTAGTCCATTTAAGTTGAAGATCATTTTTCTTTTGAAAAGCTACATGTATTGTATTCTATGATTTAGTACAAAAAATATTCAGTGACACATTATTAGATCCACTATTTCTACTAGATTCACATGGTCCACTCTTTCTTGACATATCTTGAAAAAATGGAGTAAATATATCCTGATTATTCTCCAAAATAGTTTTTGCTACTTAACATGAGATATCATGAGCATCCTCCATTGTCATTGATACATCTACTCGTTCTTGATCTACACTTTTACTACTTTGAAACTAGTGTGAACTACTTTTGAAATGATACCTTGGGATTTACATTTGATTGCATAACTTGCAAAATGTACCCAGATATCACTATCTAGATTGGAGCATCCTACAACATTATTACCTATACTAAACGATGCTCTTTTATTTGAGTTGCATTGCCTACATCAAGATGTCCATACATTTGCATTGTATTTTTGAGACCATTTTACCTTTTGATGAATAATTACATATGAGTGTTCTTTTTCCCCTTTCCCATAATGTTTGTTTTATTGAAGAATTTATATCTACAAAAAGAAAATATGAATCAATATCAAATAGCATATGCATTCCACTACGTATATGTCTTAAAGTATATCAAACTATATTAAATCTCTCTTAAAGTTTTTAAATCTATTAATCTATGTGTTTATCTACCTATCTATTTATATTTCTACCTATTCATATAATCAACTTGCATAAAGTGAATGCCCAAATAATGATGCAAATGCCCCAAATCTGACATCTTAAATGAGGCATGCAAATCAGCCTTAAAATCAGCAATATGCTTCTCACAAGGAACGGTGAGCAGCATGTCATCAACATACACAACAATGATCAGATACACATCATTAGCACACTTAATATATAAGGTGCTTCTAGTTGGACTATTCTCAAAACCATGTGCAATCAGATAGGCATGTATCTTTTCATACCAAGCATGTGATGCTTTCTTTAAACCATATAATATCTTCTTTAACCTGCACAGAACTGGTTTTCATGCCCTTTCTCCACAAAGCCATGGGGCTGAAAACATACACTTCTTCATGCAAATCACCATTCAAAAATGCAGTTTTAATGTCCAAGTGATGTACATTCCAACCATGATGAGCTACAAGTGCAGAGATGCTATAAAAAGTAGTCAATTGGCAAGTAGGAGCAAAGGGTCTCATCAAAATCAATGCCTCTTTCCTAAGCATAACCCTTTGCAACAAGCCTAGCCTTATACCTATCAACTGTTCCATCAGGCTTACACTTGAGATTGTATACCCACTTAGTGCCAATGGCCTTCTTTCCAGGTGGCAAGTCACACAAAGACTAGGTACCATTCTTCATCATAGCATCATATTCAGATTGCATAGCAGCCATCCAACTTTCTAAATTTTTTGCTTCATCTAACAAAATAGACGCATTCTCATCACAGAGACTAGAGGCAGCCATAGCATATAAATCTAATGCAAAGGAGGCACTATGAGATCCTGAAAAAGTACGATATGATAGAGGTGCATCTAGTTTGCTATCACACAAAGCCTTGCACCAGCCATTTTGGCATAATTTTTGCCTCCTCAGTATCAGCTCTCTCATCAACAAGTGCATCATGTGAGTATGCATTAGAAATGGAATGATATCCATCATGAATGAAACCTGTAAAGGCTGAGAAGTTTCCTCATTAGGACTAGCATTAGACTGTCCACCTGTAAAAACAGGCAGCAAAGTGTCACACATGTCTTTGGAGCTACAGATCTCTCTTTAGTACATGAAAGTAGTGGCTGAATAGCATCTTCCACAAGAACAACATCATGACTAACCAGAATGTGTTTAGTATGTGGATGATATAGACAATAGCCTTTGCTTTCAGAACTATACCCAATAAAAATACATTTCATTGCTTTATCATCCAATTTACTGTGTTGTTGTTTGGGCACTAATGCATATGCAAACAACCAAAATCACATAGATGAGCAACAGATATATGTTGCACAGATAATAGCCTCTGGCCTGAAACTATGTGGTAAAGCTTGACTCTGGACCATACACCTCACCATCTCCATGAGTGATATGTTCTTCCATTCAACACCTCCATTCTATTGAGGTGTATACAACACTCTACACTGATGTTTATCCCATGTTCAGCCAAAAATGCATTAAAGTCAGAAGAAATATATTCACCCCCTCGATTAGAATAGAGGGTGCCCATTTTACATGCTAACAAATTTTTAGCCAAAACCAAAAACTATTTGAAGCACATAAACACTTCACACTTTGCTTTCAATGGATATACTCATGCATGCCTAAAAAATAATCAATGAAAGTCTTGAAGTAGAGATAGTTTCCAAAAGAGGGTGTCTGCATAGGACCACAAACATCGTTGTGAACAAGCTGCAATTTCTAAGTAGCTCGAACTAAACCATCTTTCGGAAATGAGGAATGATGCATTCTACCTAAAATACAACCTTCATAGACATGTTTACCAGGTCCCTCAAGTTTGGGCAAAGAGGAAACCATTTCAAATTTTTGCAGGTCTAGCAAACTAGCAAAATTTAGATGACCAAAGAGTGCATGCCAAAGCTTTGCATCTGAAATAGCCTAAGAATCATGTACTACACATGCTGAATCATTCACAAATTTTTCATATTCTATGAACTTTACAACCCATGACATAAAATGCTAGAAGCAATAATCACATTGCCATTTGACATATCATGAATTGTACATCTATCACCAACAAATTTAGCAACCAAGCCAATCTTAGCTAAGCTGAAACTAATAATGGATTCTTCTTAATCCCTGGCATAAATAAAGCATTAAAAAATGTAAAAGAACTACCATCAATAGTAGTCAGAATGATCTTACCAACTCCCATGATAGGATAAGAGGAGTTGTTCGTGCATGTGATAGTATTCCCTATAGGCGCAGGCTCAAGTGAAGTGAAGAAACTGTGTTGTGATGTAATATGTTTGGTTGCCCCACTATCAAAGTACCAAACTTCTAAGTCTACTATAGAAATACACTGCTCAAGAGAAGATGGGTCAAAACTATAAACAATAGTAAATGCCCATTCTTCATTATGCACTAGATTAGCAGACTACTTTCGATGTAGAGGCCTTTGCAACAACCATTCCAACCTCCTTTTTCTTTGCCTCTTTTGTAGCTTGTTTTGGACAATGTTTTATCACATGATCATTTGCTTTACAGTACTTGCAAAATAATTTTTGCTTTTCTTTTTTCTTGTCATCTTTTTCATCCTTCTTTGTTTGTGCAAAATTAATAGATTTCTGCTTACTAATAGAAGAGCTCCATTTACCTTGGCCTTTTTTACTAGCTAGGAAAGCTTGATCTTCAACATGCATAATGGACCTGTTCTACCTAGACTGATCTTCCTCCAATAGAAAAAAGAATAACTCCTCAAATGTTGAGGGATCTGGATTTCCTTTCATCATCAAACAATGAGTAGAAGCAAAACTCTGATATGAATCTAGAAGACCATTTAGAACAGTTGCACAAGTGAACTATCCGGCAAGACTTCATCAATAAAAATCAAATGTTCTTTCAAATCTTTGATGTTTATTAGAAAATTGTCCATAGAATCACCTTCATTCATGTGCTCACTCTCCAACTATTTTTAGAGGTAAGCAACATGAGTCTCATTCCTATTAAAAATAAAGAAGTAAGCTCGTCTATATTTTTGAAAAAAAGGATTTTTATCAAGTAGAAGGAAAATAAAAAATGAAAAATAGAAGCATTTACTTCAACAAGTAGTGGAGGCCAAAAGAAAATCATTCAAAAGAGAATCAAATCAAAAAACTGAACTGTAGAGAGTGGTGTCCAAAGTAGTGGAGAAATGATGGAGAAGAGCTCTCAAACTCATCATGAGAGGTTTTTGGTAACTTTGCTATAAACGAAGCAAGGGAGGACACTCAAGTATAGAGGAAGAAAGCATGGAAGTCCCCTTGTAGCTAGTTCATTTGGTTTGAGTCATTTCGTTCAGTTCACTCTCATAGAGTATGTCTAGTCGCACACCCCATTTTTGGGTAGTCTACTTGTGAGAGTCCTATCTCTCATATATGTATCCAATTTTAGTGTTTAACATTCGTTGGAAAGCTTATCTCAAGTATCTCCTCTATCTTGAACAGTTTTATAAAATTCTTTATGATCTGTGAGTTATTCAGGTTTTAGTGAAGTCTAGTTTTCAACCTAACTGAGTGGACAGGTAGCCTATTTTGTATCAACTAGTTGCCAACCCAAATATACTCCAAATTGAGTGTTTGATAGCTCATTTTAAAGCTATAGGTGTCTAGTTGGAGTGACCAAAGTTTCAAGTTCATTGGATTTTTTCAGTTGGTACCAGATTTTCATTTGAAGGTTGAGCTGTTGGCAACAGTGTTGATCCTGAGAAGGTCTTCTACACTTTCCACTGCGATTAGGAGAGCAATTCTCCAACAATTGGTATCAGAGCATTGGATTTTGAAGAGGAAAAACATTGGAACTGAAGTGAAGCAAAGGAGAAGCTACAAATCAAGGGGGAGCTTCATAAAGTCAAGGAAGAGCGCCACACAATACTTGAGGTAAACTTCAATCTTGGAAGTTTTCAATGGCTGATTTAGGACAACAAGTTGAGAAGTTAGACAAAGATAATTTTCAGTCTTGGAAGTATAGAATGATAAATTACCTTAAAGGTAAAGGTTATGGAGTCTAGTTAGTGGAGACGATCCACAACACGGTGGACCTTGACGATCCTAACATTACTCCGGCACAAAGGAGACAATTTGCTGATTGGGAAGAGAGGAATTGAAGGGTGATGTTCCTCATCTCACAAGTTTATATCTAACACTATGATGGTCATGTGCAAAGCCTAGAAACAACTAAGGAAGTTTGGGAAAGCATTGGAGAGGTTTATGCTACCTCAACAAGTCTCGGAGGATGCACTCAAGAGGAGCTCAACAACAATAAGAAAAGATCAAACCAAGCATTAGTGACTATACATTGAGGATCAAGGAGCTTCGAGAATCAGCTAGCATCAGGCTGGATGCAAGATAGAAGAGGAAGACATCAATCCAAACAGTCCCTCAATGGCTTGAGGAGTGAAGAAAAGTGGAAGCCCCTCATCACAAACATTCTTCTAGAGATCTCTACCAACATTCGATCGAGATTATACCAAATCTTGTGGCTGAAGAGGTAGCTCAACGAGGAGAAGACAACAAAGGTAAGGACAGCCATAGTCAAATATGCAGGAAGAGGTAAGAGGAAGGAACTCAAGAGGAGGCTCGAGAGGAAGAGGAAGAAGCTACAACCAACACAAATTTCAGCCAACACAACTCGGAGGACAACAAGACAACTCAATGACAACACACATGGAAGAGGTTGAGGAAGAAATAGAGGAAGAGGTCGAGGTTCATACAATCCTCACAAAGTATAACATATTATCATTGTGGTAAACTAGGACAGATTATGCAAATGATTGTTGGCAAAAGAAATGGAAGGCTGAGAGGCAACCAAAAGAGCCAAAATAACTATGCGAGTACATCAAGTGAAGGAGACAAGCAAACACATGCTTGCCATGAAGCATGACTACAAACACTCGAGAAGTGATGACCAAAAATGGTTCATAGATTTAGGTTGCATCAACCATATGACATGCCAAGGAGATTTATTCACAAAGCTACAAGCTCCAAGTGGAAAAGGATGTGTGGAGACCGCGATGAAACTCAACACCCAATTGAGGCATGTTGGAGATATCAGTTGGAGATAAGAGGTATTGGTTGATGTTCTTCCTGTTCCTAATATTTGCAAGAATTTATTCAGTAGGGAAAAATGGTAGAGAAAGGATATCATGTTATCTTCAATGAAAAAGGCTACTTTATAAGAATCAAAAGAAGAAGGATTCAAGGTCATTGCTCAAGGAAAGGAAAGAAGGTAGGATGTTCACCTTGGACATTCACAACCACATGGAAAAGGTGATGTATATTCAGTTTGGAAACAAGAGGATTGCTGAAATTGATTTGTGGCACAAAGGTTTGGACATATCAACATTCCCAAGCTCAAGGACATGAGGCAACCATGAAGTGGTAAGAGGTCTTCCAAGATTCAATGATGCTAGACTACATGAGTTTGTGAGGCATGCCAACTAGGAAAGCAAACTGACAACCATTCAAGAAGAGCAACTATGTGGCAAGGAATGTCCTTGAATTGATACACACAGATGTATGGGGACCATCACAACACCATCAGTGGCTGGTAATAGATATTTTGTCACTTTTATCGATGATCATTCAAGAAAAGTATGGATGTTTTGCATAAAACAAAAATCAGATGTGTTCTCCAATGTTCAAGAGATTAAAGCACAGGTAGAAAAGGAAATAGGACGCTACATAAAAGGACCTTGAGGTCCGATGGAGGAGGAGAATATTTCTCCAAAGAATTTTCAGATTTTCTTTATGAAAATGGCATCAAGAAACAATTTACATGTAGGTACCACACCTCAACAAAATGGAATAGCTGAAAGGAAAAATCGACATATCACAGAAGTTGCAAGATGCATGCTCAACGAGATGAAGATGCCACTAAACTATTGGACTGAAGCAACTAGTACGGCCGTTTATTTGATGAACAAGTGCACAACAGCTGGAGTACATAATCTAACTCCCGAGGAGGTTTATTCCGGGTAAGAAACCTGACCTTACACATCTCAAAGTTTTTGGATGTGTGTGTTATGTTCACATCCCTCAAGAACTAAGGACAAAGATGGAGGCAAAGTCCAAAAATGTATTTTTATTGGATATTCATCGGAGCAAAAGGGACATAGGTGCTACAATCCGGTGACAAAGGAGCTACGAGTCTCACGAGATGTGGTATTTGATGAGCTAAGACCATGGTTTGGAGACAAAGGGAAAGAGAAGATTCTTGAAGAAGATTACGAAGATGATGGAGGTGCTATCCAAGAAGAATTTCAGCAAACAAGCACTCAAATGTCAGGTCCAAAAGCTTCTACATCACTTGGAGAAAGCTCAACATGGAAGGGGAGGCTAAGGAGTCATTCCTCATCACCAACTCAGCTTATGAAAGATCTAAAGCTGAAAGTGCTGCCCAAAATAGTGATTCAATGCAAGTGAAGAAGAGTATGAAGAGGTGATCACACCAAAGGTAAAGTTGAACCGGTTGAAGAAGCAATGTTCAAAAGGAAATGAAAGGAGGTCTTTAAGAGCAAGGTATCCATTCAAAGGCTGAGCTATGATAGTTTTATTGCAAAGCATTTGCATATATGACACAGCTGGTCAAAGACAAAGAACCGGATGCATATGAAGAAGCATGTACACAAAAAGAATGGCAAGACACTATTGCAAGAAGAGATGAAGCTCTCAAGGACAATCACACATGGGAGCTAGTTCCAAAGGCTGAAGGTATGAAGATTGTTCCAAATAAATGGGTGTTTAAAATAAAGAGAAATGTTGATGGTTCTCTAGCAAGGCATAAAGCTAGACTAGTAGCAAAAGGATTCAAGCAAACTCATGCATCGACTATGAAGAGACTTTCAGCCCGGTTGCAAAGATGGGAACAATTAGAACCTGATTGCAGTGAGTGCAGCAAGGAGATGGCCATTGTACCACTTGACATAAAAAATGCGTTTCTCAATGGTGAACTTCAAGAAGAGGTATACATGAGTCAACCGATTGGATTTGAAGACAAAAAGCATCCAAATTTTGTTTGTAGATTGAAGAAAGCTTTGTATGGGTTGAAGCAAGCACCACATGCTTGGAATCAAAGATTGGTCGAGTACCTCACAAGGTGTGGGTATAGTCCAAGTAATGCACATCCCTCTCTTTACATGAAGAAAGAAGAAGGCAAGTAGGTATATATTTGCATATACGTTGATGATCTCATCATAACAGGAAGTAATGTTACAGGAATACAAGAGATCAAAAGGAAACTCAGTAAGGAGTTTAAAATTTCAGATCTGGTGAGCTGAAATACTTTTTAGGCATTGAGATAGTCTACGGGAAAGATGGCATCTACTTGATGCAAAAAAAGTACTTGTTGGATGTTCTTTTCAGATTTGGAATGAGTGAATGCAAACCACTCACTCAACCTATGGACACAAATGTGAAGCTATGCTCAAATGATGGAGAGAAGTTACATGATGTAACTACATACAAGAGTTTTATAGGTTCATGATCTATGCTACAATCACAAGACCAGATTTGTGTTATATTGTTGAGTTCTTTCTCAATTTATGCAAGCTCCTACAAGTGAACATTTAAATTCAGCCAAACGAGTGCTAAGATATGTGAAGCACACTGTCAATCATGCATTGTTTTATAGATATGATGAAGAATTGCAGGTAAAGGGCTTCAGTGATGCTCATTGGGTTGGTTTGAAGGAGATAGAAGATCCACTTCACGTTATGTGTTTATGATAGGTAGCAAACCTATCACATGGAGCTCAAAGAAGCAACCTACTATTGCACTATCATCTACAGATGCTGAATATAGAGGTTTAGCCTTTGCAACTTGTGAAGCTATGTGGATTAAGAGCTCTTGGTTGATCTTGATGTGCAGGTGGAGACCATTCCAATTTATGGTGACAACATGTCATGCATCTACTCTTGTGAAATAAAAAACAATGTTGATTCAAACAATCATAGTAGATTTTCACTCACAATCATACATGCACATACATGTACAAATATTATTACGAAGTAAGAATCAATGTTGAGTCAAACAATCACAATAGTTTTTAGCTCATAATTTTAAATAAACAACAAAATATTTTTATTTATTTTTTATAATACTAAAATAATAAGATCTTTTAATAAGATTTTATACCTGTTCTTTTTATGACATTGTAAGTCTACAAAAAACAAAGTAACTTTGATCAAGTATAGTGCTAGGGCCATTGTTTTATTAAAACATTTTCGAATGAATCTTTTTCAATCGTGATAATTTTTTATATCGAAAGTTTTTTTGAACAAAAATGTTTTCAATCCAAAACGGATCAAATTTTCATGCAAAAACTATTCACTCCTATCCAAATAAGCTAATGAGGCAGTGAAAAATTTGTTCGAATAATAAGGTTCTATCATAAAATTACATAATTACTCATGAATAATCAATTACCAAATAATGAATAATGCAACCTAGGTGCCAATGCCCTCTCACTCTCAATGAAGATGGTGGTGGAAAAAGATTGACCAACACCCAAGTCATCCAAAAGGCTTCTAAGCCACACACACTTAACAATTGCTTTGAAAGTAGTTGTATATTGAGCTTCATGACTAGACGTGTCCACAAAGGCTGCTTCTTGCTCAACGCAAATATGCATGAGCTACCAAGAATGAAGCTAAAACCCATGATGGAAACGTGCATGTCATAAAAAACAACCTACTTTGGCTTAGAAAAGGGATGTAAATCTAGCAATAATGATCCTTCTTGGGATAAAACAATCCTAGTAGCCAGGTACCACTCACGTAGCAAATGCTTGAGATTTGGTCAATGCATAGACGTGCTCATCTAAG
The DNA here is from genome assembly GCA_020310875.1 of Ceratopteris richardii. NCBI lineage: Eukaryota > Viridiplantae > Streptophyta > Polypodiopsida > Polypodiales > Pteridaceae > Ceratopteris > Ceratopteris richardii. The sequence goes on from MU263296.1 coordinate 18,741, forward strand.
AGACAATAAACTAAATATTAGGACAAGTTATGCATAACTAAATCATGCATTCAAAATCTTGCTGATAGGTAACAACATCAAATGAAACTCTAGCATCATGAAGACTCAACCATAATCTTGTTTATGCAGGAGTGCCAAAATGTTTGTAATCTTCAAGGATAGAACATTACAATAATGTAGCAATATATTTTATTTGGCATAAATGTATTCCTCCATCAACTTGCATTAATTGAATGTCCAGATAATGATGCAAATAAACAAATCTAACATCTCAAAGGAGTTTTCAAGCTCATGTGGAACATATTGAATAGAAAACGCTCTACTCTTGCACTATCTTGAATGCAATTATCAGATTCACCTAGCCTTTTCTTAAGGCAGCTAACATGAAATACTGGATAGATTTGGATATTCTCTAGAAGTTGGAGCTGGGTAAGCTATCTTTCCTATTCTCTTAAGTATTGGAGGATCCACAATACCTAGCAGATAGTTTTGGACAAGGCCTGATCTTCATGTTTCAAATATAGACGGGACTCTAAGATAGACTTGCTCTCCTACCTCAACTTTGATGTCTCTCCTTCGAGGGTCAGCATAGGCTCTAGCCTTATCCTGAGTTCTCCTAATACTATCCTTAGCAAGCTTAAGCATATCATTCATCTCTTCCAAGAAACCCTTTGCAACTTGAACTTTCTCATTCTGCAATCCTATCACATAAGGAGCTCTTGGCTGAAACCCGTGCATAAGCATGAATGGACTATGCCCAGTGGAAGAGTCCTTGGCACTATTATATGCAAACTCTACTATAGCTAAGCACACTTCCCAATCAGTTTGCCTTTCATTCACATATGCTCAAAGCATATCATTTAGGAGTTGGTTAACCCTCTCTGTTTGCCCATTGGACTATGGATGCTCCATCGTACTCTTGCTACGTTTCACATCAACCTTTTGAACACTACTCTCCAAAAGTGTCTAGTAAATTCCTATCTCGATCAAAAACTATGTCTAAAGGAAGAACATATAATCGGTATAGGTTCTCTACAATTAGTCTAGCCAACTGAGGTGTCTTCATTGTACTACATTTCGGAATAAACCTAGGCATTTTGGTTAACCTATTCAAAATTACCCATATAGAGTGGTTCCCTATCTATGTCTTAGGTAATGCAACTATGAAATCCATGGAGATACTCTCCCATTTCCTATTGGGAATGTCCAATGTGTGGAGTATTCCTCCAATGCTCTATCTTTGAGCTTTATTGACGTCACATCTAGTGCACTTAAGCACATACTCTAGGGCATCCTTATGAAGTCAAGGCAAGTAAAACTACCTCTTAACAAGATCATACATTTTGTTAACTCTTTGGTGTCCTGCACTAGGTGTGTCATGAAACTCATACAAAATGTGACGTCTCATCTCAAGATCTCTAGGGACACATTTCTTACCCTTATATAACAGATATCCCATCATGGAGATTGTAATTCTTTCTACTGAATCCTTCTTGAGTAGCTCTCAATACTCCATCCTCACTGGAAACCCAAATATCATGATCCCGGTTCTCTACGGCTTCCAGAATTTTGGAGCATGCAAGATCAAGATTACATTTCCCTCTAATGGATCCAAGTAGCTCACTAGTGATCTGAGTAGAACTCAGCCCATTGAGCATAGGCATGTGGCTAAGAGAATCAACCACTACATTAAACTTTCCCTTCCCATACCTAAGCTCATAATCAAACTCCTTAAGTTTCTCTACCCATCAAGCCTTACAACCTTTAAGGTCTATTTGATTAGAGAGGCACTTAATGGAATCTTCATCAAACACTATTGTGACTTTGGCACCATGTAGATAATGATGCCACTTCTTCAAAGCATGCAAAATAGCATACAACCCCTTCTCATAGATAGAGTAATTGTTCTGAGTAGGTTCTGGTTTCTTACTCTCAAAAGCTATGGGTCAACCATCCTAAACCAAAACTGCTCCTATAACAAAATCACTCGTGTTAATCTCAACCACAAAGGGTTTATTGGGATCTTCTATATGCAAAAATGGAGATATAGCAATGGCTACTTTCAATTTCTCCATACCTTGATTTTGTTTGTTTCCCTAATGAAAGGTTTTCCTTTTCCCTTTAAGTTGTTCCATCATCCAGACAACATTTTTGGCATAATTCTTAATGAATCTTTGTTAGAATCTTGATAAACCTAGGAAGATCTAGAGCTCTTCTAGGTCCCTAGGATGTGGCCATTCCATGATAGCCCTTACTTTTCAAGATCCATCTGGATTCCCTTTTGGGAGAATATATGCCCAAGGTATCTAACCTTTTTTTTTTAATTCACAGTTGACTCCTTAGCAAAGAGTGAATTTTCTCTCAACACTTGAAATACTTTTCTCAAGTGTTCCAAGTGCTTATGTTCTGATCTACCATAGATCATAATATAATCTAAGAAGTCTTACTACAAACTACCCTAGATAAGGCCATAATACACTATTCACGAGCTTCATGAAAGTGGCAGGAACATTGGTGAGACCAAAAGGCATCACCAAGAACTCATACTGCCAATATCTAGCCTTGAATGCAGTTTTAGGGACATCCTCTACCCCAATCCTAATATGATGATAGCTTGATCTAAGGTCAACCTTGGTAAAATACCTAGCTTGATGTAACTGATCAAATAAGTCTTCCAGTATAGACATTGCAAACCTTTTTTTTATAGTTGCATTATTTGACATAGAGCCATCCTTCTTCTTAACTAGGAGCATTGGTGATGCCCAAGGTGAGTTACTCCATCTAATGAAGCATGTATCTAACTAGTTGTGTAATTGTCTCTCAACCTCCTCATGTTGAGAAACACTAAGCATAAAAGGTGGCTTACAAATAGGGTTAGTGTTAGTAACTACCTCAATAGCATGGTCAATGTCCCCTCTCTCAAGTGGTATCCCTCTAGGTAAGTTAGTGAGAAAAACATCTCTAAATCAAACATACAATCTTTAAAACTTTTAACAATACACTCTTGCAAGAAAGAATAGTAAAAATTCCTTTCCATATTTACATTTCTAGCATGAAAATATACATCAAATGAAGTTTTTCTACAATAGTCAAAGTCCATACTATACAACAAAAAGATCTCATGTAAATGTTGAAAATGAAATAGATTATAAACCTCTAAAGATGAGATGGGAGGTTCACTAGGTATATTTCTCTCTCCCTATATACAAAATCTACTTCCATTTCTTTCAAACTCAAGAGTGCTATTTTGGTGACTGCATTTAAGTGTGCTCCCAACCTCTAGAGCCACTCTTCCTAATACAAGGTATGTCCTCTCCAAATTCATGATTTGGAAGTCCATATGGCCAATATAATCTTGTTTCTTGTCTTTTGAATTGGATACCATTGTATCCCATATCCTCTTGTCCTCCCCTTGCATCATAGATACTATGTATTTATGTGCACTAGGCTATTGGGGAATCTTTTGCTTCTTAACCCAAGCATAGTTTAAGAAGTTATGAGTAGCAGAGTCATCTCAAATATGTATTGCATCACATTCTACACAACTATTTGCAACTCGTCATCAAAACCTATGGGCATCCATCTATATGGTTGACACACAATCATGAAAAGTCACATACCCGGCATACAGCTCCTTCTTTACATAAACACAACATTTTGGTAGGGCATCAAAACTCAATAGTCTACAAGAACCTTTCAACTGGTTCTATTGAAGAGTCTTTTAACTATTACGATCGAAAAAGAACTTAGAGGCATCAAATATACAAAAATCTTTAAATCTTCTACGATAAGAAAGATTAAGAGAAATATACATTGGAACGACATGGAACATCATATATAATGTAGAGCTAAAAAGCCATTTCACAATCAAGACTTGAAAGGATAATCACGTATATCTCTTCTAACATAAATACAATTACAAATTTCTTAAAAGCTAAAAATCATGTATGGCTTTTTGCTTTCAGCTACTCTGCTTTCCTTTTGTCTTTGTTGTCGATTCTTCTAGAGCTTTTGTGATGGGCGTTGGGGATTCTCTAATCAAGGGCATGCAAAAAAATAGAAGGTATTTCTTCCACATGGATAGAGCATTCCACCGTAATCTATGTTAAAACTCAATGTGTAAGTTGCATAGTTCAAAAAGTAATTGTTCCTTATTGCCTCATGGCTGCACTTTATGGAAATGAAACATGGAACCTAGTTCCACTGCCACAAGGAAAGAAACCCATAGGCTAAACCTAGGTTTACAAGGTGAAGCACAATGCTAATGGTAGCATAAGCAAGTATAAAGCATGATTGGTAGAAAAAGGATATGCACACACATATGGCATTGATTATGAAGAAACATTCAAACTTGTAGTTAAAATGGCTAATGTCAAAGCACTTGTTGCATTGGCTATAACAAAAGGATGGATTTTGTTGGAGTTTGAGGTCTACGGAAGCACATGAATAGCACAAGGAAGAAGAAGAAGCTTGAAGCACAACACACAATACTGAATGTATTACCACTAGAATGTATAAAGATAAGTGACCCATTAGGGCTATAAGCATATATATAGGCCGGGGTTAAAAACCTCCTAAAGAGGGAAAAAAGTGCCCTAGCAGTCCTAGAGTGTTCACACACATCACCGCCTAAATATATCAGCAATCCCCCTTCATTGTGATGTGGTGAACAAAGAGCTAGCACTCATGTATAAGGAAGTGCCAAGCTATGTGGAATCAATCCACAAAAGAAAGTAAGCCCAAAGCTTTGTAGAAAGCTTCAAACTTCTCCCTAGGTAGAGCCTCTGAGAAAAGTTCTGCAATGTTCTCTTATGTGGGCACATATGCCAAGCTGATCTCTCCAACAGAGAACCTCTCCCTAACATAATGATAGTGCACGTCGATGTGCTTAGTGAAAGCATGGAACATAGGGTTCCGTGCAACTGCCAATGTGCTCTGACTGTCAGTGAAGATGGTGGTGGCAGAAGATTGACCAACACCCAAATCCACTATAAGGCGTTTGAGCCATACACACTCAACAGTCGCTATGAAAGTTGAACTATACTCACCCTCACAACTCGAAGTGCCCATAGTAGGCTCCTTCTTGCTCAACCAAGATATACATGAGCTACCAAGCATGAAGCAAAAGCCACTAGTGGACACGTGAGTGTCATAGCAACCAACTCCATCAGAGTTAGAAAAAGCATGTAAATCTTGCACTAGTGATCCCCCCTTGGGATAAAACAATCCAAGTAGCCGGGTACCACTCAAGTAGCAAGAGATGCACTTAATTGCCTGCCAATGCTTGACACTAGGAAATTCATAAACCTGCTCATCTGTGAGATAGCAAACTGAATATCTAGTGGAGTAATACATATGTAAATCAAGCATCCAATAGCCCCCTGATAGAGAACAACATCAAATGCATCTCCACCATCATGAAGACTCAATTGTAAACATGTCACCATAGGAGTGGTATTGCATAAATTGAATGCCCAAATAATGATGCAAATGTGCCAAATCTGACATCTCAAATGAGGCATGAAAATCAACCTTAAAATTACCAATATGCTTCTCACGAGCACCAATAAGCAGAATGTCCTCAACATACACAACAATGATCAAAAGCATATCATTTCCATGCTCAACATATAAGGTGCTCTCAACTGGACTATTCTCAAAACCATGTGCAATCATATAGGCATGTATCTTTTCATACCAAGCACATGGTGCTTGCTTTAAACCATATAATGCCTTCTTTGACCTACACACTTGGTTTTCATTCCCTTTCTACACAAAGCCACACGGTTGAAAAACATACACTTCTTCATGCAAGTCACCATTCCTTAATGCAATTTTAATGTCCAACTGGTGTACATTCCAAACATGATGAGCCGCAAGTGCAAAGATGCTATAAACAGTAACCATTCGGCAAGTGGGAGCAAAGGTCTCATCAAAATCAATGCCTCTTTCCCAAGCATAACCCTTTGCAACAAGCCTAATCTTATACCTATCAACTCTTCCATCTAGCTTACACTTCAGCTTGAATACACACTTAATGCCAATGGCCTTCTTTCCAGGAGGTAGGTCACATAAGCACTAGCTACCATTTTTCATAATAGCACCATATTCACATTCCATGGTAGCCATCCAAATTTTCAGTAGTAAAGCTTGACCCTTGACCATATACCTCGCCATCTCCATGAGTGACCAGTTCTTCCTTTCGACAAGTCCGTTCTATTGAGGTATATGGCATTGTGCACTGATGTTTTATCTAAGGTTCAGCCATAAATGCATTAAAGTCAAAAGACATATATCCCCCCCCCCAAAAAAAAAAAAACGTAGGGTGCCCATTCTACATGCTGACAGATTTTCACCCAAAACGAGAAGCAATTTGAAGCACATAAATACTTTGGACTTTTCTTTCAATGGACCTATGTATGCATGCCTGGAAAAATCATCAAGTAAAGTCAATAGGTAAAGATAGTTTCTAAAAGAGGGTGTATGCATAGGACCATAGACATCACTATGAGCAAACTGCAATTTTTGTGTAGCTCAAACTAAACCATCTTTTGGGAATGAGGAACATTGCATTTTGCCCAAAATACAACCTTCAAAGACATGTTTACTAGCTACCTCAAGTTTGGGTAGAGAGGACATCATTTTACATTTCTACAAGCATAACAAACTAGAAAACTTTAGATGACCAAAGCATGCATGCCAAAGCTTTGCATCTAAGATAGCCTGAGGATCATGTACTACATCAACTGAATCATTCATACATCATTCATAGTCTATGAGCTTATACAACCCACGACATAAAATGCCAAAAGCTATAATGACACTACCATTTGACAGATCATGAACGATACATCTGTCATCTACAAATTTCACAACCAAGACCATTTAGGCCAATGTTGAAACTGATAACCAATTTTTCTTGATCCCTATCATAAATAAAGCAACAAACAATGTAAAAGGACTACCATCAATATTAATCAGAATGATCTTACCAACTCACATAACAGGATAAGAGGAGTTGTTGGCACTTGTGATAGTATTCCCTATAGGGGCAGGCTCGAGTGAAGTGAAGAAATTGCACTGCGAGGTAATGTGTTTAGTCGCCACGCTATCAAAGTACCAAACATGTGAGTCTAATGCAGACATACACTATTCATGAGAAGATGGGTCATAACTATAAACAGTGGTAAATGCCCATTCTTCATTCTACACAACATTAGCAAACTCTGTTTTGGGTGTAGAGGCCTCTACAACAACCATTGCAACCTCTTTCTTCCTTGCCTTTTTAGTAGCTAGTTTTGATAGCTCTTTATGACATGATCATATATGATTAGATTTCTTCTTACTAGTAAAGGAGCTCCATTTACCTTTGCCCTTCTAACTAGCTAAGAAAGCTTGATCTGCAACATGCATAATGGACCTGTTCTTCCTAAAATGATTTTCTTGCAAGAGAACATAGACTAACTCCTCAAATGTTAAGACATTTGGACTACCTTTCATCACCAAGCAAATAGTAGAAGCAGAAATCTAATATGAATTGGGAAGACCATTTAGAACAGTTTGCACAAGTGAACTATCATGCAAGACCATCAGCAGAAATGAATAGTTCCTTCAAATCTTTGATCTTTGTCAGAAAACTATCCATGAAATCTCCTTCATTCATGTGCTCACTCTCCGACTGTTTTTGGAGGTAAGCAATAGGAGCCTCGTTCCTTGCCTGCTATATAGTGGTAAGTGTATTCCAAGCATTCTTGGCTATTCTGCAAGAGCAAATGTGAGGAATAATGGTAGGTTTGATAGACGAGGCTATCAATGCATGTGCTTGAGCATCTCAACCATCTCAATTCATTTGCTCTACAATAGGTGCAACAAGAACTGCAACAAGAATAGGAACATGAAGAATGTAATCATCTTGAATGCGTATGCATCACCTTTAGCATTGTGTTTGAAGGTGTAATAGGAGGATTTTCAATACCCTGCACAATATTCCAGTGTCCTTTTGCAACCAATACATGATGCATCATATAAGCCCATAATGGGTAATTGGTACCATCTAACTCATCCTCAAGAGCCAACATGCGGAATACATCATTGCTTTCAGCCATGACCACTAGCTAAAATACCTTGATGCAAAAAAAACGATTATATCTCAAAAAGTTGAATAGAACTACCTTGTCGAGTTCTGCTAAACCTGTAAGAGACTTCGAGATGCTTATATTGGTGAACCAGAACTTGTATATAGCTTTGGCACAAAATGACAAAATTGCTTGCACAAGCATTATCTCCTCCATCTGACCTTAGTCTCTTTAGGCTTCTTCCTATTTGGTTTTCCACAGGTGCAAGAAACTTCTTAAAGCAATTGAACACTTCATCTTTGTGCTTCATAAAGTACAAGATACTTCACCTACTGAAATCATCAATGAAAAACACATAGTACCTTGAGCCAAAAATTGAAGGATCCTTACTTGGTCTCCACACATTTGTGTCAACAAGCTCCAAGTAATCCTCATGCATATAACCTTTCTTTGAGAAGCGTAACCTGTGAGACTTACCAAACTGACATGCACCACATTTGTAGATCATGTGTTGCTTGGATACATTAGGTATCCCAAGCACACATTGATCTATTCGCTTTAAAGTTCTCTCACCAATATTCCCTAATCTTTTATTCCAAATCTCAAGCTCTCACAATGTTTGATCTTTTAATTATAAAGAGCAATATTCCTTGTATCTTCAAGTTCAAATGTAAATAATCTACCTGTCTTTTCTCCCTTGACCATTCACTTGGAATCCATGTTGGGGATCTTCCACAAATGCTCCATATTTGTTGAACCTAACTTGCAAAACTTTTTCCACAATCTGTCCAACACCCATCAAATTCTTGGTGATTGTAGGTACATAAAGAACCCTGCTCAATAGATTTCTATTCCCGTCAGAGGTTTTAGCATTTCCTACCTTGACCACTGAATGCTTGGTGTCATCACATATTTGTACTTGGTGCTTTCCCTTAGGTTCCTCAAGGTCAGAGAGAAGAGCTACGTTGCTTGCCACATGGTTTGAATAATCTGATTCAATATAGAAGAGGTGTTCATCATTCATTCCTTGCTTTGAAGTCATGTTCATAATCAAAAGAGAATCCTCTTGATCCTCTATGTAATTGTTGTACTCTTTCCTTGATTTGTAACCTCCTTGATAGCTATTGTTGTAATTGTTGTTGTAATTTTTGTGGTAGCTTTGAGTATGATTGAATCCTCCTCTTGATAGTGAGTAGTCACCTCTTTGATATCCTCTTCCTCTCCGATTCTTGTAGATCCTATAGCATTCATCTACAGTGTAATTAGATAGTCCACATATGTTGCATGGGGAAGAGTTGAAGGGTCTCCCCCTGCCTTGCTTACCTCCTCTTTCCCTACCTCTTGAGTTCCTACCTCTCTCTACATAGTTGGCTTGAGAAGCAGTACCTTCATCTTTAATCTTTTTACTTTTCCCTTTCTCTTTAGACTTGCCTTTATTTTTGTATAGGGCAGAAGCGTTATAACCTCTAGATGAGTCTCCATTTTTGTTGAGCTTGGCTTCATGGGTAAAGAGTTGCCCCATGAGTGTGGTAAGATCTGTAATCTGCATGTCCACGTATAAGTCCATGGCAATTGTGAAGCTTGCCCATTTTTCATCTACCTTGATGCCATTGATCACTTGTCTGACTATTTGCTCCTCTTCAATCTCCTCTCCTATGCTTGCCAATTGGTCAGCCACATCTTTGACTTTGGTCACATATTGGGAAATACTTTGCTTGGGTTGCCTTCTTTGAGTTGTAAACTCAATCCACAATTGGTTCTTTCTTGCTCTTGTATTTGAGGAAAAGAATGATGACAATGTATCCCAAGTCTTTTGAAAAGTTTTACAGTTCCTAATATGTGGAAGAAGGAAGTCAGAGATAGAATTAAGAAGATATGACCTTGCTAATACATCTTTGGCACATCATGAGTTGAGTCTTTCAAGCTCCTCTCTTGTAGGTTGTCCTTTGCTCCTCAAAATGGGCATCTCCTCATCTCTTGATATGTATCCATAGAGACTGCTTCCTTGTAGGTATGTCTTCATCCTCAAAGACCATGCTTGATAGTTGTTCCTTTCCAATTTATTAATAAAAGAAGGGAAACCATCTCCCATTTTACCTCAAATTGCTCGTATACCACTGTTGGGAAAGATGGATGGACACCTCAAGAAATGAGTTGGCACTGCTAATCCTTGCTTGGTACCTACCCTATTTTACTTCAGAGTTGTGTTGTATGCCGCTTTAGCTTTCCAATGACACTAAATAAGTGCATGTGTGCTTTAGAGATGATGCTTCAAACAATGGGATCAAAATAGATAAGTTTACAACTAGCTAGTGAGCAAAAAAGTTGTTATATTGGTCCTAATACCTATTGGATGTTTTGCTTAGTACACACAGTAAAGTTGCAATTAGAGCGATTCCTTATGAGGATATCCGGTTATCTTAGAGAGATCATGCTTCCAAGTAGAATCACTTAAAATGATAAACTACACACTAAGCAATTTCTTAAGCAAGTAGAAGCTTACCCTTGATATTTTAGGAACTCTACAGAGTATGCTTAGTAACCACTTGGAGACCATTTTATCCCAATTGGCTGAAGAAAACGTCTTCAAATTTACAGCTTATAGTAGATGTTGAGCTTGTTTCAAAAAGCTATAGATCATTGAAAATGATGGAGGGAGCACTCAGATATGAGCAAGACAAGTACATTGTTCTGAATGATCATGAGAGAGAGACCAACAGAGATGATCTATGATATAATGTATTATATGACAATGTTGTACATGATCATTGGCATGAATATTGTCACATAATCCTAGTAGGAGATGGTTGAACCATGCCTTAAGAGAGAGGATTAGCAAGTAATCCTCAACCATGGCTTTTGGGGCAAGTGGTTAGCCCATCGCACTCCTAACTGGGAGGTTGTGAGTTCGATTCCTGACATTGGTATCAGAGCCTAGTTGAGAGATTGGGCTTGGTAGATGGCGGTGTGACATGGCACATGTCAAGGTACACTTGTTAGGGTACATCGTGCCAAGGTATATCCTGCCAGTCCTGCCAGGGTACATCCTACCAGGGTACATCCAGATAGGGTACACCCGTGGGCACTTAGAAGAAACGCTTATCCATGGTGAGTGTGAAACTAGTCTTAGATGAAGGTGCATGGGCATTTGGGCACCCATAAAGGTGGGTGGGATAGGTTCAAAATAGGTCCATGTGCTAGAGTTTGAAGTTGGTGGAAGCGCACATGCATGGAAAGTGGGTCCAAGATAGTTAGGAGGGTCCACAAGTGAGCATTGAGGGCAGTGCTCAGTCTAAGGGGGAAGGAATGTCACATAATCCTAGTAGGAGATGGTTGAACCATGCCTTAAGAGAGAGGATAAGCAAGTAATCCTCAACCATGGCTTTTGGGGCAAGTGGTTAGCCCATCGCACTCCTAACTGGGAGGTTGTGAGTTCGATTCCTGATAGTGGTATCAGAGCAATGATCAACCTGGGAATGAAGTCTGCATGCGTGCTGGAGCTAGGATTCGAACCTGCACCACAAGGATGGGAGGCGTTTCAGCTAGCAACCACAACTTTTGGATGTTGGTGTAAGGAATTTCACTAAAGAGCTATAGGAGCACAATTTTAGTCATGGATGTTCGTGAAAATTTGCTTTAAGGAGCTATGGCATAAACAGGTTTTTGTTACAAATGAGCATGAATGATCAATGCCAAAACAAAGGCTTGAAGAGAGTGAAGGATCAACTTCAAAGAGAGTGGCAAGATTTAAACTATGTGAGAGGATCTCAGAGACTCGAGAAGCTACGAAGCTATTGAAAGGATTCCCATAGTCGAGATCAAGGCCCAAGTTGCATATGAGGAGTTCATCAACAAAGAGCATCCGTTCCATCAATCCTCCCACACCATGGTTCCAAAGTGAAAGTGGATGGAGCTTCACGTTGATCACAGGTATTCTTATTTCAATTTTGAAAGGGTCTGCATTTATGAGAAGCTATGAAGGCATTAAGGGACAAGATCTTGGAGGGAAATCACATGTATGGTGAGTGTAAGATATGTACTCTCACCTAGAGTCAAGGATTCCCTCATAATACAAGAAAGGGTAAGCTTTAAGCACTTCCAAAGTAACGTATTTAAATGATTTTTACATAAATTTCAGGAGCTATTTTGATAAATAGTCATTTTGGGAAGGGCAAAAGAGGAGGTACTTTTCATAGATTTATGGAAAGACCATGCACACTTATAGTCTAGTGTATTGAATTCCATATACAATCAAGAAATTCAAAATATACCTCAATATGATGGGAGTTTTAAGCTCCACAAAACCCCCTTCCATCACAGGTTGAGAAAAATTTTCAGCACCTGAATCTAAGAAATTCCCATTTTGGAAGAGGGAAAAAGAGGTGCAATATTTATGGATGGATGGGACAAAGTATATATACTGAGAGTATGGTGTATGGAATCTATAGGCGAATCATTAGATTCATCAAAGTAATAAGTTAAGGAGGAATTTTGTATCCTCAAAATCCTGCTTTCCACACTTTTGAAAAAAATTCAGATGTTAGAATTTGCCAAATTCCACTTTTGAGAGTAATAAAAGAGACCATTTAAGAGGATTCTCATGGAGTATTGCATACATAAATGAAGTATGATGCCCAATGATGGTGATAGGAGTAGGCTATAGTGTAAGCCTCTCAACTACATCAAATGATCAACAATATGCTCAGTAATGGGGGCTCACAAAGCCGCGCGTTTTCAACTATCTTATATAGTGACTTTTCTCGAAGTTTGAATTTTGAAATTCAAATAGACCTCCACCTAAAAGGTTCTTGTAAGTTAGGAATGATTCTTCTAAGTGAGATTCATAGCTTTTAGTTCTCCAAACTCCACGAAGAAGATGGGATTCCAATATTCTCTCTATGATTTATCTTTTACAAGAAGTAAATGATCAAACTTTACAAGCAATGGTTCATGTGGTCCTTAAATCATTTGCTCATAGTACTTCCAATGCCTAGCCAAGTGTGAAGGCCGATATTTGCACCAACATCAATTCATGCGTAAACCTAGCTTTTAGTTCGTCAAAATCCACGAAGAAGATGGGATTCCAATATTCTCTCTAGGATTTGTCTTTTACAAGAAGTAAATGATCAAACTTTACAAGCAATGGGTCATGTAGTCGTTTAATCATTTTCCCATAGTACTTCCGATGCCTATCCAAGTGTGAAGGCTTGGTATTTGCTCCAACAGCTCCCCCTCAAGCCAAACATCTTGGCTTGGTCTTCTTCATCAATCCTCTTGAATGTCCTGCAATCCAATCATAGCTTTAAACTTCCAAAGGTTAGTACCATAAAGTGCTTTGGTCAAAAAGCCTATATGCAAGTTGAATCTCCTCGCCCAATAACTTCTCTCTCACATAATGATAGTGAACCTCTAGATGCTTGGTTCTTGCATGATAGATAGGATTTGTTGCAAGATGTAAAGAACTATTGAGTTAGAATGTAGTTCTAAATCTGAATATAGCAATCTGATCCATATGGCTTCTTGAGTAGCATTGGCTAATCCTCTGTATTCTGCCTCTATTGAAGATAAAGCAATAGTAGGTTGCTTCTTGGAAGACCATGAAATGGGCTTATCACTTACAAAAGAAAGATAACCTAAGGTACTCCTCCTATCATCCTTACAACTTGCCCAATTTGAATCCAAGTATAGTTTGATATCCAAATCTGAAGTATATGGAAAGTACAAGCCTTGATTTTGAGTACCCTTAAGATACTTCAAAATCCTCTTGGCAGCTTCCAAGTGAGGTGCTCTAGGTTTGTGCATAAATTGACTTAACACACTTACTCCATAAGCAATATCAATCCTTGTCAATGTAGCAGAGTTTAGGCTTCCTACTATGCTTTGATTACCTACCATGTCTTCAAGCAAATCACCTTCATGAGCACTAAACTTTTGGTTTACCTCCATAAGCAATGTTAGCTACTTTAGCATTCTCCAAGTGGAACTTCTTCAACATAACTTGCACATACTTTCTTTGAGTAATATAAATTCCACAATTTTTATAGACCAATTCAAGTCCAAGGAAATACTTTGGCGATCCTAGATCGCTGATTTTGAACTCCTGCATCATTTGTTTTTTTATGTGTTTGATGCCATTGGCATCATTACCTATAAGTATAATGTCATCAACATACACACATAGGTATATCACCTCTGAATTACTTCTCTTGACAAATAGAGAAGTATCTACTTTGCCTATGATGAATCCTTGATCTTGAAGGTATGTGGTCAACCTATGGTACATATTCCAATTCCTTGATGCAACCACACTTACCAATACCCTGATGGTTGGCATTTTGGCCACAAGTGAGAAGGTCTCTTCATAATCAATTCCTTGGGTTTCTGCAAAACCCTTAGCCACAAGTCTACCTTTAAAATGTTTATGGTTCCATCTGAGTTTCTCTTGACTTTGTAAATCCATCTAGATCCAATCACCTTCATTGATTCCTTCTTTGACACTAGCTCCCAAGTATCATTCTCCTTCAGTGCTTCTATTTCTTCATCCATAGCTTCCTTCCATTTTGACTTAGACTTTTCCTCTTCATATGAGGTAGGTCCCTTAGATGAAAAATCCTTAGCAAGATAAATAGAATGCTTAGTTACTAAAGAAGTGCCATACCCATATCCGATTGGCTTCTTGCTCTCCCTTTGTGATCTTCTAATTGCTTGGTTGGATGATTCAGGTATGTCTTCAAATCTCTTTATCTTGACCTTGCCCTTTGATTTCCATGCTTTGAACTCCTCCAAATTGATGGTGTCCTCATCATCTGATTTGATGTCTTCAAATTGATTTGATTCCTCCTTGGTGAGACTTGGAAACTCCTCTTCCAAGTCATACGGTGTCGGAAAGATTTATTTCTCTTAAAATATTATTAAAAATTAAAAGATTAATTGATTGAAATAGGTTTGAATAATTATGAAAATTTTGACTTATGTTTGATTTTAATCTTTTGCAGGACAAGAAGTTTGATGATTAATACAAAGATGTGAAGTATTTATCAAGGTGTTTTCTAATGAAGTTGTGGGTATAGATTAAAATTTAAGGGTTTATCTATGTTTTCAAAGTAAATTCAAGGGTATTTAAGGGTCAAATGTAGGTTTTGATCATATTTTATAGGGTTCAAGCTTAATTTTAAGGTTAATTAAGGGTTTATTTAATAAATCTAGAGGGTTTTGGAAGGATAGAAGATTGGTTTATGGGTTGATTGAGGGTTTAAAACATGGTTTAAGGTTAGTTTAAGGGTAAACATATGGTTAAAAAGGTTGATAGGTTTAATTTATTCTAAAGTGAGTAAATAATTAAAAAGGAATTAAAGGGTTGCATTTATTAAGATCTAAATGGATGGTAAAGGTCTAAAGTCAAGAGAATATTTAATTTGAGTGGTTATTGAATATTTTTGAGAAAAGATATGGAGAAAAAACTCATGCCTTTTTTTGGTTGAGATATGTTGAGTAAATGAAGAGTTAACTCTAGGTAGCATGGTTCAGTTATCTTAGGAAAAATGTGGGCTATGGTGGGCTACTCTCATCTATATAAAGAGGGGAGTCGTATTCACAAGCTCATGTTATTTTTCAGGTACTCTATTTACTCTATGCTCTAGGTTATGGTTGTTTGTGCACTCATTTGTATGACTGTCCTTCTGGCAAGAGGAGAGAGAAGGCCATCTCTCTTGCTTTTTGCAAATCATTTAATTCAAAGCAAATTTTTTGCTTTTTAATTATGACGATGCAGAGATGGAAGGGTGTTTTTTTTCCTTTTTTTCCTTATGCACTCTTTCCATTTCTTTTTCTTTTTCTTCTCCTTGATTAATTTCTTTTTTTCTTTATTCTTTCCCTTATCCCTCTCTTCTTTGCCGACACTGCAGGAGCACTGCACGTGCAGCAGAGAGAGAGAGAGAGAGAGAGAGAGAGAGAAGTGAGAAAGTGTTTTAATTAAATTATTTTTCTATTATTATTATTTCATTTTCTTTTTTATTTTTTCTTTCCCTCCCTTTCTTTCCCTCTCCTTTCTGCCGGCTGCGCAGCAGAGCTGCACACGCAACACAAAGAGAGAGAGAGAGAGGAAGAGAGAGAGAGTAGAGAAAAGGTTTTTATATTATTTATTTATTTATTATTTGTTTTTTTTTTTCAAATCTTCTCTTTCCCCCCCCCCCCCTGCAGCTGATGGATGGCCTATTATGTATGTTTGGTATGAAATGGAGGGTGTGAAGGGTATGTGTGTGTATATATTTAACTAAATTGATTTCATATATATGTTTGGAATTCCTAAACTTCTTTTATGAGTTCTAGGTTACCAGAAGGAGGGTCCATTTAGCCATTATCCTTTATCTTTCTCAAAGATTTCATCATACTATCTGAACTTCTCCTTATCCAATCATTTATCCTTTCCTTTTCTTATCCATTAGCCAAGCTTCTCCAACCCTTACTTTCTAGCTTAGGATAGAAACTTATTTGGAATGCATTGGATTTAGTAAATGTTTGTATCCATGTTAAATGTTAGTGCATGTAGATGTTAGTGCATGTACCCATGTTAAATGTTAGTGCATGTACCCATGTTAAATGTTAGTGTATGTACCCATGATAAATGTTAGGCATATTAGTGAATGTTAGGCATGTTAGTTAATGTATGCATGTTAGATGTTAGGTAGTGCATGTTAGATGTTAGATAGTGCATAGATGTTAGATGTTAGTACATGCATATGTTAATGCATGTTAGATGTTAATGTATGTTAGATGTTAATGCATGTTAGATGTTAATGCATGTTAATTAATGTATGCATGTTAGATGTTAGGTAGTGCATGTAAGTGTATGCATGTCATGTATGCATGTTATGCATGCATGTGTGTTAGTGCATGTAAGTTTATGCATGTTAGTTATGTTTGCATGTTCACTTATGTGTGTGCATGTTATATATGCACGTGTGTTTGTGCATGTATGTTCATGCATGTGTGTTTGTGCATGTATGTTCATGCATGTGTGTTTGTGCATGTATGTTCATGCATGTGTGTTAGTGCATGTAAGTTTATGCATGTTAGTTAAATGCATGTTCATTTATGTGTATGCATGTTAGTATGCATGTGATGTATGTTAGCATATGTAGTATGTCTGTATATGTATGTTAAAGTGTATGATGCCTATGTATATATATGAATTATAAGATGTATGCTTAAGTAATGTATGAAGGAATGTTTGAAGTATGTACAAGCATATAATATATGAGTGATTAGTGTTCATGTGTGCATGAATGAGTTATGTATATTATTATGTGTATATTAAAATGAATGTATGTATTTATGATATATATGTATTGGAAAAGTTAATTATCTTATATTAACCTGATTTTTAAATATGTTAAATTTTAAATGTGTGTTTAATATTTTACAAAAGCATACTTATGGTTTTCATGTTATTTTTCAGATGATATGCAACCTTTGATGAAGACGAACTGAAAAACTGGAGAGTGAAAAAGAAATATTACTTAGCTGAAATTCTATTGTTTAGTTTTGTATAGGATATCATTTAGCATTGTATAGGAAAATCATTCATTTAAACAGTTTATATAACATTAATCTATTTACATTTCATCTTATATGTCTGAAGAAGCTTCATCTAGTATTACTTTTTTACCTCCATCTACATTTGAATTACTATTTCCTAGTCCAATTGAAGTTAATGATACTCAAAATATAGAAATTGAAGAACTAGTTAAAGATAAAATTGTAGAAGAAACTTTGCATTCAATAGAGTTTGATCATAGATTATCTAGAACATTACCATTAATTTCCATTGTTCTACCTAGTTCTGAAAATAGTGAAAATCGTTTTCCACCATCCGTAGCTAGAAACACTCATAACTCTCAAATAGATTTAAACGTAACAGAAATCATTAAAGATAAAGTAGTTAGTGAAGAATTGAACCTACCATCCTATATAGACGCAGTCAATAGATATAGAAACACTTTGCCTTACGGACCTTAGAAAAAAAAATACTTGTTCTGCATAGTCACCCTGTGTGCACCGTTAGCGAGACGATTGAATTGATCCACCCGTCATCACGAATCGCTCCCACAATGGTAGCTTAACCTTCCTACATTCACTTTCAAACCAAGAATAATTCTCATCAAACACAACATCTCTATTGACCATAAATCCTTTGTTGGATGGATTATAGAACATGTACCCTTTCTCGTTTAAATCATATCCTATGAAGATGCACTTCTCTGCCTTAGGGTCTAGCTTACCTCTTATCTAAGATGGGATATGTACATAAGCAACACATCCAAAGATCATGCAATGATCAAGTGATGGCCTTCTACCATGCCATGCATCATATGGGGTCATCCTATTAAGTGATTTGGATGGCAACCTATTAATAAGATAAGTGGCAGTAGATACACTCTCCACCCACAATTAATTAGGTAATTGTTTTTCATTTACCATTGACCTAGCTATTTCAACAATGAACCTATTGCTCCTCTCTGCTACCCCACTTTGCTCAGGGGTATACCTTGTTGTAATTTCCCCCTTAATTCCTCTATCCTACAAGAATGCATCAAATTCATTTGAGAAGTCCTCACCTCCTCCATCTAACCTTAGTCTATTTAGGCTTCTTCTTGATTGGTTTTCCACAAGTGCAAGATAATTCTTAAAGAAACTGAACACTTCATCTTTGTGCTTCATAGAGTACAAGATAGTTCACCTACTGAAATCATCAATGAAAGACACATAGTTCCTTGAGCCAGAAATGGAATGATCCTTACTTGGCACATATGGGTAAACAAGCTCCAAGTAATCCTCATGCATATAACCTTTCTTTGAGAAGGGTAACCTGTAAGATTTACCAAACTAACATGCACCACATTTATAGATCATGTGTTGCTTGGATACATTAGGTATCCAAAGCACACACTGATCTCTACATATTTGCCTTAAAGTTCTCTCACCAATATGCCCTAATCTTTTATGCCAAATCTCAAGCTGTTACAATGTTTGATCTTTATAATTATAAAGTGCAATATTCGTTGTATCTTCAAGTTCAAATGTAAATAGTCTACCTGTCTTTTCTCCTTTGACTATTCTCTTGAATCCATGTTGGGGATCTTCCACAAATGGTCCATATTTATTGAACTTAACCTACAAACCTTTTTCCACAATCTGTCCAACACTCATCAAATTCTTGGTGATTGTAGGTACATAAAGAACCCTACTCAATAGATTTCTATTCCCATTAGAGGTTTTAATATTTCCTACTTGACCATTGAATGCTTGGTGTCATCACTTGTTTGTACTTGGTTCTTTTCCTTAGGTTCCTTAAGGTTAGAGAGAAGAGCTACATTTCCTGCCACATGGTTTGAACAACCTGACTCAATATAGAAGAGGTGTTCATCATTCATACCTTGCTTTGAAGCCATGTTCATAATCAAAAGGGAATTCTCTTGATCCTCTGTGTAATTGTTGTATTCTTTCCTTGATTTGTAGGCTTCTTGATAGTTATTGTTTTAATTGTTGTTGTAATTGTTATAATAGCTTTGAGTATGGTTGAATCTTCCTCTTGATTGTGAGTAGCCATCTCTTTGATATCCTCTTCCTCTCTGATTATTGTAGTTCTTATAGCACTCATCTATAGTGTGACTAGATAATCCACATATGTTGCATGAGGAAGAGTTGAAGGGTCTCCCCCTTCCTTGCTTACCTCCTCTATCTCTACCTCTTGAATTCCTACCCTTCTCTACATAGTTGGCTTGAGAAGTAGTACCTTCATCTTCAATCTTTTTACTTTTCCCTTTCTCCTTAGACTTGCCTTTATCTATGTATAGGGCAAAAGAGTTATTACCTCTAGATGAGTCTCTGTTTTTGTTGAGCTTGGCTTCATGGGTAAAGAGTTGCCCCATGAGTGTGGTAAGAACTAGAATTTGCATGTCCATGTATAAGTCCATGGCAGTTCTAAAGCTTTCCCATTTGTCATCTACCTTGATGCAATTGATCACGTCTCACTATTTGCTTCTCTTCAATCTCCTCTCCTATGCTTGCCAATTGGTCAGCCACATCTTTGACTTTGGTCACATACTCTAAAATACTTTGCTTGGGTTGCTTCCTTTGAGTGGAAAACGCAATCCACAATTGGTTCTTTCTTGCTCTTGTATTTGAGGAAAAGTATGATGACAATGCATCCCAAGTCTCTTGAAATGTTTTATAGTTCCTAATATGTGGAAAGAGAGTCTTTCAAGCTCCTCTCTTGTAGGTTGTCCTTTGCTCCTGAAAATGGGCATCTCCTCATCTTTTGATATGTCTCCATAGAGACTTCTTCCTTGTAGGTATGTCTTCATCCTCAAAGACCATGCTTGATAGTTGTTCCTATCCAATTTATCAATAACAGAAGGGAAACCATCTCCCATTTTACCTCAAATTGCTCCGATACCATTGCTAGGAAAGATGGATGGACACCTCAAGAAATGAGTTGGTACTACTAATCCTTGCTTGGTACCTACCCTATTTTACTTCAGATTTGTGTTGTATGCCCCTTTAGCTTTCCAATGACACTAAATACGTGCCTATGTGCTTTGGAGATGATGCTTCAAACAATAGAATCAAAACAGATAAGTTTGCAACTAGATAGTGCCCAAAAAAGTTACTATTTTGGTCTTGACACTTGCTTGAAGTTTTGCTGAATAATCACAATACAATTGCAATTAGAACAATTCCTTTTGAGGGTATCTAGTTGACTTAGACTCAATATAATGATTCCAAGTATAATCACTGAAAATGATAAACTACATACTAAGCAATGTCTTTAGCAAGTAGAAGCTTACCCCCGATATTTTAGGAACTCTATAGAGTATGACCAGTGACCACTTCGAGGCCATTTTCTCCCAATTGGCTCAACGAAAGTTCTTCAAACTTTGATAGATTTTAGTAGACGTTGCAGTGTTTCAACAAGCTATAGATCATTGAAAATTATGGAGGGAGCAATGAGATATGTGCAAGACAAGTACACTATTCTGAGTGACAACGACAGAGAGACCAATAGAGATGATCAATGATACAATGTATTATATGACAATGTTGTACATAATCATTGGCATGAATATTGTTGGGGGATTCTTTGACAAGAAGGAGTTTGAGGGTTTGTAGGAGAAAATGGAAGGACCAAAAGAGAAAATACACCTTGGAAGTCTCTGCCTTCGATTGATTACAGTAAGAAAATTACAATGTTTGAAATACAAGATACACCAATACCTCTGTGCACAATCCGCAGAGTGCCCAATTACAAAATATCCAATATCCCAATGTCCTATTGCTGCCGACCTCCTCTGCAACAAACCTCCACCTGCTTCAAGCTTCTCCTTGTGCACACCTTGCACCAAGCTTCCACAAAGGGGGAGGAGTGAATACCTGCTGTCGGCAAGCGCCAAAGGACCTTGAGATATTTGGGGGAACTATAGCTTAGCACTTCTCTGCACCACAATCCTTGGTCACTCTCTATGCACCTTGCACTTCCACTTCTGTGCGACGTACTCTGGTGACTCTTGCACTTCCCTCTCTTGCTCCACTTAGCCTATGCTCCCTTGCTTACTCCAACCTTGGTCCAAGAATGGTTCTTCCTTGATTTTGAGTGTGCCGATCACGTACGCTCCTAACTGCAAGTGAATCTTGGTGCTCACTTTGATGTCCCAAGATTGCCCTCACAAGTGACAGCCAACTACTCACTGTTTTGTCCTGTAGTGACTTTAGTCTAAAACCAAAAATTTTAATGGGGGGCCATACTTTCACCTGTGCGTACACTTTGCCGCTTCACATGCCTTCACATTTCCTTTTAATTCTTCACTTTTGCACATAAGGGGGGTTCACCTGAACCTTCCAAAACACTTTAAAACACACTTTGAACCTTAGGGAAATTAGAGAAAGTACCTCTGCAACCTGCAACCTATTTTCTCCAATTTACCCTTTGTGGACCATTCATTGTGCACTACCTGTGCACTTTGACACCTGCACTTACGCACTTCGACTTTGCACCTGTTGACTTTGACCTTGACCTTGTTGACTTTGACCAGTTGACTTTGACCTTTGACTTTGACTGCAATTAACTTTGACCACATGACTTTCATGGGCTCAACAGTTGCCCACCACCTAATGTGCTCTCCGTCCCGGAGAGCCATAGCCAAAACTCTGAGCATACAGGCATCTGGAAAATAGGACTGCAAAAACTAGAGGAGGACATCTGAGCAGCAACCAAAGCACCAAGAGTACTGAGCTAGTGGGGGAGGGGAAAGGTGGGGAAAAAAAAAGGGGGGGGGGGTTGGGGGAAATGATGAGGAGTGGAGGGGTGGGTGAAATGATGGGAGTGGAGGGGAAAATGAAAGAGACCAACCAGTACACAGTCATAGGAAGAAAACGAACAATAATAGACCCGAGAGTGCACAAGGAACACACCATGAATACGGAACCAGAATCGCATGTAAAAGCAGAAAGGAACAGTGAAACAACTGTCCATGATAAGTACATGAAGTGGCCAGAAGCCAATGATGGGCAATATATCCAAAAGATAAGTATATGCATCCGACACGAAGCCTCAACAACAAAAAGAGGCGAGGATAAAGCGAATGAACTAGGGAAACCGAAGCGTGTAGAACTCCTAGAAGTAGGCAAGAGAGATGGAACATCTAACTAAGGCGCCGGCGGAGAAGGCGGCCTCTCCCCAGGTGGAACGTCGTCCCGAGGAAGAGGTAAGTCGGGTGAGGCGGGAGGGATGATGGCTGCCTCCTCAGTCCAAGCAGCAATCCGGCTCCTGTAGCGGCGGAGATGATCGCGCTCGCGTCGGACCAAGCGACACGCAGGGCTATCACAAATGCCTAAGGCCGCACGCTGGCTGATCTCCATAAGAGCTCGAGTCGCCGCATCAGCCTCATCTCTGTAGCGGTCGCGGTCCTGCTGCATGGCCCGCAATGCCTCGCGCGACGTCTGCCACTGAGCCGCTGCAGCCGCGCGAATACGATCGATCGTCTGAGCATACTGCTGGTGAAGCGCAGCCGTCGCGGATACAGAATCCAGAGAGAGACGGGCAGCATCGGCCCCATCGCTCGCTACGACACTCGCATCTCGAAGTAGGCCCAAGAAAGGTGGATCATCGTCTAGGCTGGCAGGGATGGAAGGCTGCGATGTGGGAGGTGGGGGTGGTGGTGCCGGAATAGGCTGAGGAAAAATGGGAGATGCTGGAGGCGAGTGATGCGGATGGGAGGTGGAGGCAGACTCAACAGAGATGGCAGGAGATGGGGGGGGCTGGGAGGCACCTGCCGGGGGGGGTGACGGGATGGGTGAGGCAGGGACGGGGGTGGGAAAGGAATCTATCAGCCGGGTACGGACTCTCCGAGCGGGAGGAGGAGGGGATGCTGTCCTTGAAGGGGGTGGCGGAGGATGGGCGTGGGGAGAATGGGCAATGGAATGTGTAAGATGAGGGGGGTCAATACAATGGCTAGATGCTATGGTGCGTGTACCAGGCAGATGGAAAAGCCAAGCTAAGACGGGGGCGGAATAAACAGAAAAGGAACGAGTGCCGCGATGGAGGCCATCATGGAAACGTCGAGAACGAAGGAGAAATGACTGGAACATGAGTGTTCCATAGGGAAAGGGTCGGCCATGTAAAAAACAGAAAAGCGGGTCGGCTATATGGATATCATGCAAGGGAAGTTCCGCGGATGGACTACGAAATAAAAAGAAGAAAATGAACGAGTGTAGAACGGCGAGCTGGTAGTGAGTGGGGATGGCATCCACGCCATATAAAGATAAGCAGAAAGCGATGGTATCGTCTCGAGATAACCCCGAGTAGAGGGTCTGAGGAGTATGAAACGAAGTGAGGCTCGAACCTATACCCGCAGCGACGACCGCAGGGGTGAGTGAGCCGGAAGGAAAATGAGGGAAATCAAGCAGCGCCGTGCGAATGTCGGACCCCTCTGCCTCGGATAAGAGTAGGGAGGCCAGGCGCCACAGACCTGCCTGACGTAGGCAACCCTCTGGAAGGAGATCTATGAGCGGAATGGGAGGCAAAGCTAAATGCAATCGGAGGGACATGGTCGAAGATGGGTCTCTATGGTCAACTATGGAGGACGACGGGGGACGGGGAACGGGTGAGGTGGAATGACTACCTGAGCTGCGAGCGGGGTGTCCACTAGACCCATCGGATTGTGTCGGCACTGATATGTGGGGTGCGGTAACGGGAAGGTGGTGACCAGGGGGAAGAGAGCCGGGACTATATATCGAGGAACCTGAAAGGGATACGCACGGAAGTGAACCCGCGAAGGGCTGGCTACCAGGTAGATGGATAGGGGTGGAAGGTGTGACAGGGCGTGGGACTGGTGCGCGAGGTACTGGGTGTGCAATGGGGGGAAGGGGTGCCCTAGGGGCAGGAGAAAGGATAGGGACAGGGACGGGCGGGCTGGGGGCTAGGGGGGCAGATAGGGATGTGGCCCTAGGGAGAAGGGGGCCTACCTCAGGATGGAGAGTACCGAGAGCCAAGGCCGAAGGGGCAAATTCTGAGTATGCCTCAGTAGCCAGTGATGAATCCTGCTGAGGAACGGAAGACGCCATATGTGCAGACGAAAACGCTGTCACAAAGTGCTGCAACCATATGCAACCACAGAGAACAAGGGCTTAAAACGGCAACTCTAGAGGGAATCGGAAAAAACTCTAGAAAAACACTATAATTGAGAACGGAGGACCCAAAATTTGGATCCGGCACACTGAATTACCCTAAAAATGACTGTAAAAACAATAAAAACAGAGAGGTATAATAATAAAAATTAAATAAACAAAGAAAAAAAAGAAATGCTATACAAAAAACAAATAGAAAAGAAAAAGAAAAAGAAAGAAAAGAAATAAATAAAGAAGTAAGTAAAAAAGAAGTAAAATAAAAAATAAAAAATAAAAAAATAAAAAATAAAGAATAATAAAAAAAATAATTGAAAAAACAAGAAAGAAATAAATAAATACCTGGATGTCGCAGGCTGCCGGGTGAGGCGAAAAGAAAAATTGGAGGGCCTTTATATAGGGGGTGGGGGGGGGGGGGGGGGGGGGGGGGGGGGGGGGGGGGGGGGGGGGGGGGGGGGGGGGGGGCGGGGGGGGGGGGGGGGGGGGGGGGGGGGGGGGGGGGGGGGGGGGGGGGGGGGGGGGGGGGGGGGGGGGGGGGGGGGGGGGGGGGGGGGGGGGGGGGGGGGGGGGGGGGGGGGGGGGGGGGGGGGGGGGGGGGGGGGGGGGGGGGGGGGGGGGGGGGGGGGGGGGGGGGGGGGGGGGGGGGGGGGGGGGGGGGGGGGGGGGGGGGGGGGGGGGGGGGGGGGGGGGGGGGGGGGGGGGGGGGGGGGGGGGGGGGGGGGGGGGGGGGGGGGGGGGGGGGGGGGGGGGGGGGGGGGGGGGGGGGGGGGGGGGGGGGGGGGGGGGGGGGGGGGGGGGGGGGGGGGGGGGGGGGGGGGGGGGGGGGGGGGGGGGGGGGGGGGGGGGGGGGGGGGGGGGGGGGGGGGGGGGGGGGGGGGGGGGGGGGGGGGGGGGGGGGGGGGGGGGGGGGGGGGGGGGGGGGGGGGGGGGGGGGGGGGGGGGGGGGGGGGGGGGGGGGGGGGGGGGGGGGGGGGGGGGGGGGGGGGGGGGGGGGGGGGGGGGGGGGGGGGGGGGGGGGGGGGGGGGGGGGGGGGGGGGGGGGGGGGGGGGGGGGGGGGGGGGGGGGGGGGGGGGGGGGGGGGGGGGGGGGGGGGGGGGGGGGGGGGGGGGGGGGGGGGGGGGGGGGGGGGGGTGGGGGGGGGGGGGGGGGGGGGGGGGGGGGGCGGGGGGGGGGGGGGGGGGGGGGGGGGGGGGGGGGGGGGGGGGGGGGGGGGGGGGGGGGGGGGGGGGGGGGGGGGGGGGGGGGGGGAGGGGGGGGGGGGGGGGGGGGGGGGGGGGGGGGGGGAGGGGGGGGGGGGGGGGGGGGGGGGGGTGGGGGGGGGGGGGGGGGGGGGGGGGGGGGGGGGGGGGGGGGGGGGGGGGGGGGGGGGGGGGGGGGGGGGGGGGGGGGGGGGGGGGGGGGGGGGGGGGGGGGGGGGGGGGGCGCTAGGGGGGGGGGGGGGGGGGGGGGGGGGGGGGGGGGGGGGGGTGGGGGGGGGGGGAGGGGGGGGGGGGGGGGGTGGGGGGGGGGGGGGGGGGGGGGGGGGGGGGGGGGGGGGGGGGGGGGGGGGGGGGGGGGGGGGGGGGGGGGGGGGGGGGGGGGGGGGGGGGGGGGGGGGGGGGGGGGGGGGGGGGGGGGGGGGGGGGGGGGGGGGGGGGGGGGGGGGGGGGGGGGGGGGGGGGGGGGGGGGGGGGGGGGGGGGGGGGGGGGGGGGGGGGGGGGGGGGGGGGGGGGGGGGGGGGGGGGGGGGGGGGGGGGGGGGGGGGGGGGGGGGGGGGGGGGGGGGGGGGGGGGGGGGGGGGGGGGGGGGGGGGGGGGGGGGGGGGGGGGGGGGGGGGGGGGGGGGGGGGGGGGGGGGGGGGGGGGGGGGGGGGGGGGGGGGGGGGGGGGGGGGGGGGGGGGGGGGGGGGGGGGGGGGGGGGGGGGGGGGGGGGGGGGGGGGGGGGGGGGGGGGGGGGGGGGGGGGGGGGGGGGGGGGGGGGGGGGGGGGGGGGGGGGGGGGGGGGGGGGGGGGGGGGGGGGGGGGGGGGGGGGGGGGGGGGGGGGGGGGGGGGGGGGGGGGGGGGGGGGGGGGGGGGGGGGGGGGGGGGGGGGGGGGGGGGGGGGGGGGGGGGGGGGGGGGGGGGGGGGGGGGGGGGGGGGGGGGGGGGGGGGGGGGGGGGGGGGGGGGGGGGGGGGGGGGGGGGGGGGGGGGGGGGGGGGGGGGGGGGGGGGGGGGGGGGGGGGGGGGGGGGGGGGGGGGGGGGGGGGGGGGGGGGGGGGGGGGGGGGGGGGGGGGGGGGGGGGGGGGGGGGGGGGGGGGGGGGGGGGGGGGGGGGGGGGGGGGGGGGGGGGGGGGGGGGGGGGGGGGGGGGGGGGGGGGG
>MU263297.1:0-45823 GCA_020310875.1 Ceratopteris richardii
AAACTTATGATTATTGTAATCTTGGTTTCAATGTGTTATTATTTATTCTATAATATTCTATATGTTTTTAAATAGGTTTTGTCCATTCTAGTGTGAACAAATAGCTTCTAGAAAAAACTGTATAAATAGAGAGAACTCACTTCATTTCACACTTTTTGCAATTCAAGAGAATGGCACGCACCAAGCAAACTGCAACGAAAGATCGTGTGTTCTTTCCTAGCCCTCATCTAGGGACACAATGCCCACCATGGTTGCAACCCCCCCAAAGACCTCGAAGTGGTTCCCAGAGCACATTTGTGCCTGTGTCACTTGATGGCACACGACCTGGGAGCAATCCATCGTGAGAACATGAAGTGTCCAATAGACAAGAGTATTTCACTCCAAGACGATCACAGTCAGATTCAGATGATGAGCCACCAACAAGGACACTCATCAAGGCAAGACCCAAACAAAATCTGATGAGAAGGGTTGTATCAGAGAGCGATGAGGAGTCATCTCCAAATGACGAAATCAGCAATCAACCACCATGGAATGATATGCAAATTCCAACGAGTCATAGGGTGACACATGGAGGCAAGACACTTCCACAAGGACAAGGGCAAATACCAACAGAGGAGGAAAGGGAGCAAAGTCAACAACCACATCGACAACAAAATGTGCAAGATGAAGTTGGACCCTCACATCGTGTACATCGAGAAAGAAAAAACTATCAACCACGACATAGACCTCACGGCAGTCGAACATACCTCCCAATGCAAGAGCTCCACAAAGACGAAGAAGGCACTGTAGGGCTTTCGTTGAGATACAACACTACCGAAATTCTATTGAACTACTCATACCACGAAGAGCTTTTGCAAGGGTAGTAAAAGAAGAACTACAAAGCTACTGTGCAGGTCTACGAATACAAGGGATAGCACTTGAAGTGCTTCAAGAGCAATGAGGCCTACCTCATCTCCATGCTTGAGGACTTTAACATGTGTGCTATCCATTCCAAGAGAGTAACCATACAACCCAAGAACATTTAGCTAGCAAGAAGAATTAGAGGAAATAACCCATGACATGTGTATACTGTACCCTTTGATAGGCCTACTTTGCAATGTAATACAATGATTAATAGAATTTTTTTTACCTATATGTTCTTTCTGTCTTTTTTTTTTCTCTCTCTCACTCTCTCTATCTTTGAGTCTCCACCATAACTGTATGCATATAACTTTTGCTTCAGCCAGTTATATACGGAATGAGTTGATCCTATATGCATTTGCCTATTGTTTTTTACTAGATATCTACATGTTGTACCTAATATTGCCCCAGAGGTCATTTTCATGCAAAAAAAACCCCAGCCACAGAAATGCGGGATTCAACTCTGCAATTTTTTTGTAGGGCTGAATCCAGTTTCATTGGCTGGGGTTTTTTTGCATTTAATGGCCTTGTTTATGCACCCTATGTATAGATGAGATGTTAAGAGTTTACAATACAAAGGTTTGTCACTCCAGGTAATCTTTGGCTTGCTCAGAGTTCAGTATATAGTTGATGCCACCCATAAGCAAGAGAAGTTGAATAATATCATACTAGGCTACACTCTAGAGCCCTCATAAACACTAAAAAGGGCCAAAAAAACCCAGCCATAGAAACATGGGAATCAACCTTGCAAACATTTTGCAGGGCTGATTCTCGCGTTTCTATCGCTAGGGCTTTTTTGGCCTATTTATGCTTCTTATGATACATCAGACATAAGCAACACTTAGATGGAAAAAAAAAACTTAAAATTACATAGACTTTGTGGAGACAATGGTAGGTTCAATTTATGAAGCACTTTCATACACAAGACTAGACAAAATAGGAAAAACTAAAGTTTATATTATCCAAACCTTTACATCATTTCTCAGCTGCCTTCAATTTCTCTACAAGTTTCTTTCTCCTTTGGAGAGATTGAGGCAGCTGGTAAGTCAATACAGATCTTGATATTACATGGGGGTCTTGCATTCCCAGACCCATGGCAATACCTATTTTCCCTAGTACTTTTCCTCTAAAATTAAGTCCTAATGTAGTTACAACTAAGGATTTCCTAACCAAAACTACACAATTAGTGCCTTGGTAATTGTACGTAGGCACAAAATTTTACTAAGGGCCTTCAAGCACCAAGTCATGAAGTGCCCATCCGAACTGTAGTCTTTATGTATGATAACAAAATCATCCTTTGACAATTTCCGATGTAGTTTGCCAAGGATGAACCACCCCCGTGAGAAGCTCGATCCCCACCAGATCTTGCAGCAAACTTGTCCAACTCAATTGCTTCTTGTTAAGAAAAAAATGAGATTCAAGCTCTTACTTTATTAACTTAACATATTTATTTACTTAATTACTTACCACTTACATCATGAAGCTTTTCTTCTTCCTCTCCTCTTATAGGGGCATCAAGATCAATGCTAGAGTGGGCCATGCCACTCTGCTCTACTACGAGGGATGTAGGAACTTTTTGCTTCATTATCCTCTCCCACACTGCTGAACTCCTCCTCCGTAGTATAATTATTGTCATCTTTTAAGATATCTACACACACCATTGCTATGGTGTCTACCACAGAATCTCCAAGCGGGATGGCCTTCTTTTCAAGTATGTCAAATGTGTTGTCAAGCGGAAAATCTAACATTGTGGAGAAAATACTCAAGCATTCGTCTAGTCATAGACCGAATGCCTTCTCAATATCATGAAGAAAAATAAATTCCTCTCCATCCACAACAATGCTGGAGAGATATTCAATTTCCACCTCTGGTAATGTGGGCTCAGAGGGGTTGAGATTTGAAGGGGGGGCCTCCTCCATACTTGATAGCTCACATACTTTGTCCTCAACACCACCAGGGAAGACTTGGTGGATTGTAATCCTTTCTTTTCCAAAATTTATGGCCTTTACTTGAGGCTCATTCTTCTCCTTAACAGCCCCCTGTGACAAGGTTGGAGAGATCATTTTGGGCTCTTCATTGATGATAAAATATGTTGTTGCAATGTAGGAAAGGTACTTTGTACCCATCCTCTTCTTTTTGTTAAGTTTCTTATTAATGGCACAGAGTCATCTAATAAGTGCCCTGCATTTTCAGCAATAGCCATGAAGCGCTTAAGGCGCTGCATGAAGGCTTCATCACCTTTGTGTATGTAGAGTAAAATGTCACATGGGACCATTTACCCTCATAAGGTGGTATTTCTATAGATTAATGCAAAATGTAGTACTCAAGGAACTCTATGATTTCCTCGAGCACATCAGAGTTCAGTTGAATTGTTTTGTCTAGATCAGGGAATCTAAACAATAGGTCATACAAGTGTGTTTGACCTTTGAACTCAGTTGATTCCAAGAACTCATTGAAGAGTTCTCGAGGACATTTGGGTTGCAAGATACTGGAGGTTAAGGCAGCCATTGTGCATGATACTAGCTTGTGTGCATGCTCTGCGAGTGCTTCTAGCTCTTCTTGGTTGCAAAAGTAAGAAATGAGAGAATAAGTGTTGCTTTTATAGTAGTTTCAAAAATTGTAAGTGAGTGGGACCCATTTTAAAACTAAAACTGATGCCTTCAAATAAAAGAATCATGCACAGAACTCTCAAAAAAAAACTTTGGCTCATAAGAGAAATTGAACAAAATCATTAAGCAGAATAAGATACACCATATCTACACAATAGAAAAAATAAATTCTCAGAACTTTAAAATTATAATAAATTGCCATTGGAAAACTCAGAGATTTGGCAAATTGTACATCATCTTGAGATCAAAAAATTTTACATGCTACATATCTTGCATGTTAAATACATTGTAGCAGAGGAAGGATTATGAATGGAACATATGCTGTGTCTACATTCTAGGACTCAAATAGTTCTTGAGCTATGACAATGAAAGTTGAGTTCCATCTACACTCCATTCTGTTGGAACAAATGGCAATCCTCAAATTCATCTTATGTAAAATGTTCTAGGTTCATAGGAAAATAGCCACAAATTCTCCATATGACACTATCCTTAAAAAACCTCTTCTTTTCAAATAATATGACTAGTGGTTTGTAAGAGAAAAGTAGAAAAATCTACAAAATAAATTTCCCAAGATAAAGGGCAACTTGTATGATATTTCCTTGAATCAAGGAAATCAACCGTTTGTGAGCTCTCTCTCCTTGAATCAAGGAGATTAGACTTTTACTCTTTTTAGAAAGAAAGCATGAGCATGTAAAATCTGTCGCTGCTCAATCACATGTATATAAAACCCATAGTTAGGAGAAAAATATGAGGCGACTTCAGTTACTTAGTGCACATATGTCTATGTCGACCTCCTATTGTCCTACTCTCATCTCTGGCTATGCATTAGCATGATGTTGCTCTTATGTTGTTTAGATCAGTGAGTACTGCTACTCGTCCTATCTCATGGAGAGTGTGCATGTGTACTTGATCAAGTGATCTCCATGATCTCCACAAGTGTATGATTGTCTGCTCTTGAGTTCAGCATTCGGATGCTTTAGTACTTTGTATTTGTATAGGATTTGCAGCATTACGAGATGATTTGTATGCGCAAATTCACTAGATGCATTGGGCATTAATATATCATGCCATGATCTTATGTTTGTGCAAGTATTCCTTCGTATTGCACATGTGCTATATATTCGTATGAGAAGTATGATCCATGCAAATCTTGGAGGTTACTTTGATTGGATAGTTCTCACTACAGTCATCGTTTAGTAACAATCATATATTGGCGTAGCTGAACGTAAAGCTCATTTAGTTTTATCTCTATGTCAAGTACTACCATCGAATATTCTTGTCACTGCATATATTGCAAAAGCTATAAACATCTTGTCTATTCCTGCATATGGCAAGGCAAAAGCCTAATCAAACATGAATGATGCTTTTGTTGCTGCTAGATTTTGTTTACAGGATCATATCTCTGTGAAGTTCATTTCGATACTCTTCAAGTCTTATGTTGAATCGCATGTCAAAGTTAACTTCAGCTAGATTGCACTTATGCGATCACATACAGTAGCATGTCTAATTATGATGACAAGATGACTTTGAAGCTGGGTAGAATGTTTATGATGATCTGCGTATGCAGAAGATCTTACTTCAAAGAAATACTATGTTGATACATATTGAAGAAGATGGCGTATACCGTAAATCTATAATATGCAAGTTGCATATACTGGCTTGAATGTCTGATTATTATAATTTGTGCAAGTTGCACATTGAAAATCAGGTTCATGTTTCTCATAGAATAACATTTTAACTTAAATTTCATGATATCAACATGGTCACATGGAGTTTCATCTATGGAGGAATGTAATATACTAAACATGTTTACAATAGAGATCACATGACATCATATTCATTTGTGAGGTCTATATGTCTTCTACCTCAAGGCGCAATCATTGATCCAATTCAAATCTAACCTAGCTTCAACTTATATGCAATATTTGAAACTTTTGCTTAATTCATTTCTGTACTATATACCCGCATGTGCTCTCTTCTCACAATGGTATCCAAGTCATTCATGAATCTCATTTAGAGATGTGTTCGCACATAAAGAGAGAAACCCCGAAGATGATGACATGCTATAGATCTTGAAGTTATACCTTGCTTCTCCATCCATGTGTTCGCACAAGTTTCTTATATCAGAGCCATCAAGAGACATTTACGAGCCTTCCTTAAATCATCATCGACATTTTTTCTGACTTGTAATTATCACTGAAGTAGGAGGATGAAATCGCATTGAAATGGAGGCATCTTAAGTCCGTGTCTTAGAGACACTATGAAGAAAAAAGCTTGGGAGATGTGATCTTTCAATGAATTTATAACATGTGTGCTATATGCTACACATTTTGAGAGCATGGATTCATATCCCACTTCTTTTTTATATGAATTTTACACAAGGCGGACAAAAGTTCTATATTGCTGATTTGATAGATGGATGCAACTTGGTATTTTCTACTTATGAACATTTATGTGCAAAACTTGCATGTACTTGTTTTCTTCAAAGAGATTAACAAGGGCCTAGTGATTCTTTGTACTCTTGGCAACACATGTCAAGGTTATTAGAACACTTATGAGCAGATTCGGTTAAGCTTATGCACACCTTTATTTGAAGATATTTTTCTCATTCATTTTATTTCCACAATGGTTTCTATGATCACCCAAACAGTTTTGAAGGATTCTATGATTACATAACATGATGATTATATCTTTAATGGTTCACTTTAGGGCCTCAAACTATTTTTCATTGTATAGTCATTTGTACTTGAGGCACATGAAGTATATATCTATGAAGCATCGTAAGCTCCATGATTATTCAACCTTGTCACACAAGGAGAGTATAAAGTAAATCGGGTTGTTCCATGACATTGGAAATTGTTGAACTATCTCTTTCAAATGGCAACAAGTAGTGCAGGTCATTGCTTACAAAGACAACCATGCAAGGAAAGGAAGATATCATGACTTCTCTATTTACTCAAGGTTTACAAAGGTGTTATGGTAAACATGCAAAGGCAATATCAAAGGTCGTGAAGAAATGTCCTGAAGAATCGGCATCAAAGGAGGCTAGCATTATCAAGGTTGTTCAACATTTGAAGATTATTTCAAAAGGAAGTCTTGGAATTCAACTCAAGGCATGGCTCATTGCAAGGCTCATCATCAAGAAAAGATGACTTTAAAGAGAAAGAATATCATGAAGACTTACACAACATACAAGGCCAAGGATCGAGATTATCATGAAGACTTATACAACATACAAGGCCAAGGATAGAGATTAGAATGCAAAAGCTACTATTGGAAAAGCTCCTAAGGATTGAAGCCACTTTCTCCAAGACTTCATTTCAACAATGAAGAAAGGCACTCTTCACTAGAAGCATTCACTTGGTAATGTATATCAATTTGGGTTTTTCCTTGATAGTATTCATATTCTAAGATCTGAGAGCTCTTAAAAAACCGGTTAGGATCGATGATCATACATGTTCTATCTTGGAGATACCCATTCTTTAGCACTAACTCACTTCTAAGCTTCTCATAGACTACATCATATCATATGTTACTCCCATTGTACATTTAATCTCTATCACATACTTTTTCATCAAAAGAAGATCACATAGATCACATGTCCATTGATATGTACCCCTCAAGCTCCACCTTCTCTTATTGAGATATGTACACGAAACAAAAAACTTAGTATGTATAGTCAAGTGCTACTCAAGCACATTGTACTGCAACCAAGTGCCACCAAAGCACTTCTCAATCATTGAAGAAGTTTGATGCAAGAAGAATCAAGTGACCGAGGCAAAGACCGTGGATGTCACTACTCAAATCTCCATCATTGAAAAAAGTTTGAAACAAGAAGAATCAAGTGACCGAGGCAAAGATCATGAACGTCACTACATAAGGAGCTCATTATGAAGCTCATCTCTCCATATCAATTGGAAGAAGTAAAAAATCAAAAGCAGGAAGAAGGAAGTGCATACAACGCACTCAAGTGAAGACTTCCTCACCATAGGAAGATAGAAGAATGTGCATTCAATGCACACAAAGATGAAGAAGAAGACTTCCTTATTAAAGGAAGAAAAGAAAGGTGTATTTAATGCACCTATACAAAGGTAAAAATATTATTCTACATGGAGAGACATAAACACTTTTGATGTGCTATCATAAGTCAATTTGATTTACATTCATATACAAAATACAAGTTGTATGGACTCTCACTTATAAAGAGTCATTCAAAGGCTGCATATTAGTGTACACATTATATCCTTTGTAAAAGCATGTAAAAGCATTCAAATCCCCTCATTGCCAACCATTGTAAAACACATAGTTGAGCCTATTACAAGTGGTGTGAGCAGTTGTTTCTTCACATAGAAGGTTAAATCAAAGTGAAGTTTAATCAAGGAAGCTCAGATCTTGATTAAAACTTCATTTCCTTATGTAAAAGAAGACAACTAAATAGTTAAGCACATTATAAATGGTACACAAAGAAGGAGAAACCAAAAAAATGGAGAATAATCAAGAAGCTAGGATCTTGATTAAGACTTCATTACTTTATGTAAAAGAAGCCATCAAACAAGTGAAGGAATAGAATCATTCTAGAGCTAGAGCAATTCTCGCTCTAAGATGAGTGAGGGAATACCACAACCTCTGAACTTTGCATTTGGACAAAGTTAGGTTGTTATACACAAATGGAAAAAGCCATAGATAAAGCACTTGTCGCTTTGTAACTTGTTTAAATCCTCCATTATGTATTATGATCAAATGATCATCTTGTGAAATATAGATCTCATGTATTAAGCTCTTAAAGCATTATGTAAAGCTTATGCATTTTTACAAAACGATACAAAAGGGTTTTTCAGTTGAAGAGGAGATACTCTTGAAGAAAGGTGAATCATCAACGTGCAACAAAGACCACACCCTTGAAGGAAGATTCAAACACAAAGGAAGAAGAAACAATCAATATAAAGCTACTCTTGAAGCAAGGATCGACTACATGGAGCAAAGGTCTACATCAATGGATGACATCAACTCATGAAGGAAGCATCAACAACAAGGGGATCTACTACATGGAGACTAAAGTCAAAGACAACCTCAAAGAGCTTCAGAGACTATAAAGTCACTTCAAAGGAACAAAAGGCGATTACTTAAAAGTCAATAGGAAAAGACATCAACAAAAACTAGTACATGGAGGAAAAATCAACGAGGGTAAAAAATCAAGGACTTCATCAAAGGAGCAATCTACATCAAACAATAGGAACATCATCAAAGGATCTATCTACATCAAAGCCCAAGAAGTAATGTCATCGATCATAAGGAACTACATCAACAAAGAAGATTTCAAAGAAGATTTCATGGAGGAGCTATTACTTCCACAACAAATGACCACATCAATGCAAAATGATTGGTGCTACACATACAAGGTATATCAACTTGAAAAAAAATCGACCATGAAGCAACTCAATATATGAAGCAAAAGGTAAAAGGAGAAGAAAGAAAAATCAAAGAGATTCTAACGACAAGGCAAGAGAGAGAGGAGACAACATATAAAACAAAGAAGAAGCTGAATTTGAAGATTGAAGGGGAGCTGTTGGAACAAATGGCAATCCTCAAATTCATCTTACATAATATGTATAGGTTCATAGGAAAATAGCCACAAATTCTCCATATGACACTATCCTTAAAACCTCTTCTTTTCAAATAATATGTGACTCATGGTTTGTAAGAGAAAAGTAGAAAAAAATCTACAAAATAAATTTCCCAAGATAAAGGGCAACTTGTATGATATTTCCTTGAATCAAGGAAATCAACCATTTGCGAGCTCTCTCTCCTTGAATCAAGGAGATTAGACTTTTACTCTTTTTAGAAAGAAAGCATGAGCGTGGAAAATCTGCCACTGCTCAATCACATGTATATAAAACCCATACTTATGAGAAAAATCTGAGGCGACTTCAGTTACTTAGTGCGCATATATCTATGTCGACCTCCTGTTGTCCTTCTCTCATCTCTGGCTATGCATTAGCATGATGTTGCTCTTATGTTGTTTAGATCAGTGAGTATTGCTACTCGTCCTATCTCATGGAGAGTGTGCATGTGTACTTGATCAAGTGATCTCCACAAGTGTATATGATTGTCTGCTCTTGAGTTCAACATTCGGATGCTTTAGTACTTTGTATCTGTACATGATTTGCAGCATTACGAGATGATTATGTATGCACAAATTCACTAGATGCATTGGGCATTAATATATCATGCCATGATCTTATGTTTGTGCAAGTATTCCTTCGTATTGCACCTATGCTATATATTCATATGAGAAGTATGATCCATGCAAATCTTGGAGGTTACTTTGATTGGATAGTTCTCACTATAGTCATCGTTTAGTAACAATCATATATTGGTGCAGCTGAACGTAAAGCTCATTTAGTTTTATCTCTATGTCAAGTACTTCCATCGAATATTTCTTGTCATTGCATATATTGCAGAAGCTATAAACATCTTGTCTATTCCCGCATATGGCAAGGCAAAAGCCTAATCAAACATAAACGATGCTTTTCTTACTGCTATATTTTGTTTATAGGATCATATCTCTGTGAAGTTCATTTCGATACTCTTCAAGTCTTATGTTGAATTGCAGGTCAAAGTTAACTTCAACTAGATTGCACTTATGCGATCATATATAGTAGCATGTCTAATTATGATGACAAGATGACTTTGAAGCTAGGCAAAATGTTTTTGATGATCCGCGTATGCAGAAGTTCTTACTTCAAAGAAGTACTATGCTGATACATATTGAAGAAGATGGCATACACCATAAATCTATTATATGAAAGTTGCATATACTGGCTTGAACGTCTGATTATTATAATCTGTGCAAGTTGCACATTGAAAATCAGGTTCATGTTTCTCATAGGATATCATTTTTAACTTAAAGTTCATTTTGAATAGAGGATCAAACTTAAGTTCAAGCCTCTCAGACTCTAAGTTGAATAGAAGTTCAAAATTAAGTTTAAGGTTGTCTAACTTCAAGTTGAATGGAGGCTCAAACATAAGTTCGAGCCTCTCTCACTCCCAAAATAAGGTTTGAAGCTCTTCCACTCAAAATTATAGAGACTTGAACTCACATTCGAGCCTCTCTGACTCCAAATTGAATAGAGCCTCCACCTTAAGTTTGAACATATCTAACTCTATCATCAATAGAGGCTTAAACTTAGGTTTGACTGTCTCTGACTCCAATTTGAATGAAAGATCAAACTCAAGTTTGAGCTTCTTTAACTCCAAGTTGAATAGAAGTTCAATTGATTAAAGGCTCAAGCCTCTGTGTTTCCAAATTGAATAGAGGTTCAAACTTAAGTTCAAGTCTCTATAACTCCAAATTTAAAATGGGCTCAAAACTTAAGCTCAAGTCTCTCAAACCCATGTTTCAATCATATTAGGATACTTAAGTATGAGCCTCTCCTAAAATAGCTTCTAGTCTTTTCAGTGATATAGGCTTAGACTTAAGTTTGAGCCTCTTGACTTCATAGACTCAATTTTGTGCCGCTTGAATCCAAGTTAAATAGAGGCTCAAACTTAAGTTTGAGAAACTTAGGTTTGAGATTTTCAAACTCAAAGTTGAATAGAGGCTCAAACTTATTTTTGAGCCTCTCTTACTCTGACTCCAAGTTGAATAGAGACTCAAACTTAAGTTCTAGCCTCTCTAACTCCAATTTGAATAAAGGCTCAAACTGAAAATTAAATCTCTCTAACTTGAACTTGAATAGAGATTCTACTTTAAGTTTGGCCATATCTTGCTCAAAGTTGAATAGAAAATCAAACTCAAGTTTGATCCTCTCTTACTCCAAAGTTCAATAGAGGTTCAAACTTAAGTTTGAGCATGTCTGACTCCAACTTCAATGGAGGCTCAAACGTAAGTTTGAACCTCTCTAACTCTCAAATTTACATTCGATCTTGTCTGACTCCAAGTTGAATAAAGCCCAAACTTAAGTTCAATGCTCGCTAACTCCAACTTGAAAAGAGTCTCAAGCTTAAACTCGATCCTCTTTGACTCCAAATTAAATAGAGGCTCAAACTTAAACTAAAGCCTCTCTGATTCCAAGTTTGATCCTCTCTTACTCCAAAGCTCAATAGAGGCTCAAACTTAAGTTTGAGCATGTCTGACTCCAACTTCAATGGAGGCTCAAACTTAAGTTTGAACCTCTCTAACTCCCAAATTTACATTCGATCTTGTCTGACTCCAAGTTGAATAAAGCTCAAACTTAAGTTCAATGCTCTCTAACTCCAACTTGAAAAGAGGCTCAAGCTTAAACTCGATCCTCTTTGACTCCAAATTGAATAGAGGCTCAAACTTAAACTGAAGCCTCTCTGATTCCAAGTTGAACATAAGCTCAAACTTAAGTTCAATCCTCTCTGAGTTCATGTTGAATAGAGGCTCAAACTTAAGTTCAAGCCTCTCTAACTCCAAGTTGAATAGAGGTTCCACCTTAAGTTTGAGCTTAGGCTCAAACTTATGTTTGAGCCTCTCTAACATCAAGTTGAATAGAGGCTCAAACCTATCTGACTCCAAGTTGAATGGAGGCTAAAACTTAAGTTTGAGCTTCTCTAACTCCAACTTAAATATAGGTCCAAACTTAAGTTTGACCCTCTCTCATTTCAAGTTGATTAGAGGCTCAAAATTAAGTACAAGCCTTTTTGAGTCCATATTGAATAGAATCTCAAAACTAAGTTTGAGACTGTATAACTCCAAGTTGAATAGAGGCTCAAACTTAGGTTTGAGCTTCATTAACTCCAAAATGAATGGAGGTT
This sequence comes from Ceratopteris richardii, assembly GCA_020310875.1. Taxonomy (NCBI): domain Eukaryota; kingdom Viridiplantae; phylum Streptophyta; class Polypodiopsida; order Polypodiales; family Pteridaceae; genus Ceratopteris; species Ceratopteris richardii. The sequence continues at coordinate 12,291 of MU263297.1, forward strand.
CAAGCTTAAGTTCAAGCCTCTCTAACTCCAAGATAAATAAACGTTTGAAAATTGGGCCTCTTTGACTTCAAGTTGTATAGAAGTTCAACCTTAAGTTTGAGCCTATCTTATTACAAATTGAATAGAGGCTCAAGATTAAGTTTAAGGCTCTTTAACTACAACTTGAATAAAAGTTCAAACTTAAGCTCAACACTGTTTGACTCTTAAGTTGAATAGAGGGTCAAGGGTAAGTTCGAGCCTCTTTGAATGCAAGTTGAAAAGAGGCTCAAACTTAAGTTTGAGTATGTTTTCCTCTAAGTTGAATGGAGGTTAAAATTGAAATCAAGCATCTCTAACTCCAAATTGAATAGAGGCTCAAACTTAAGTTCAACTCTCTCTGACTCCAAGTTGAAGAGAGACTCAAAATTAAGTTTCAGCCTCTCTGACTCCAAATCAAATAGAAGTTGGAACTTAAGTTCAAGTCTATCTAACACCAAGTTGAATAGAGGTTTGAACTTGAGTTCAAGCCTCTCTAATTCCCAAACTTGAGTTCAAGATTATTTGAATCCAATTTGAATAGAGGATCAAACTTAAGTTTGAGCCTCTCTGACTCTAAGTTGAACAAAAGCTCAAACTTAAGTTTAAGCTTGTCTAACTCCAAGTTGAATGGAGGCTTCAACTAAAGTTTGAGCCTCTGTCACTCCCAAAATTAATTTTGAGCCGAATGGCAGCTCGAACTTAAGTTCGAGGGTGCTTGACTCCAACTTGAATAGAGGCTCAAACTTAAGTTTGACACTCTTTGATTATAAGTTGAGTAAAGGCTCAAACTTAAGTTCGACCCTCTATGACTCCAAGTTGAATAGATGCTCAAACTTAAGTTTGAGCATGTCTAACTCTAAGTTGAATAGAGGCTCATAATTAAAATTCAAAATGAATAGAGGTTCAAACTTAATTTTGAGCCTTTCTGACTCAAATAGAGGCTCAAACTTAAGTTCAAGGCTCTCTTACTCCAAACTAAATGGAGGTTCCACTTTAAGTTTGGGCCTATCTTAACTCAAAGTTGAATAAAGACTCAAACCTATGTTTGATTCTCTTTGACCATATGTGTTGGTAGTAGTCAAGGCACCCAAGGACTCACAAGACAAGGAAGCCAAAGAAGGGAGCCAGGGCGGAGAGAAGGCACAAGCAGACAAAGTAGTCAATGAAGATCTGGTAAATAGGCCATCCAAAGCCATCCAAATTTTCCAGCCAAACCTCATTTGAACAATGATTCTCATCACTAAAAATCATTGTAAATACCATTTCACCTTTTTGAAGCTCCATTTTGTGCAAGCCAAGGAGTCCTTGAGCTTGAGGAGCATTAGAAGTACCTATCTATCAATTTTCATATTTTTTAGACTCCGTTTGAGCCCTCAACTAGGCCCTAGAACCTAATTTTTAACTAGGCGGGACACTAGGTCTGGACAGGGCCAAAAACTAGTAAAAAACTATAAATAGAGCTAGAGAGCTCATTTTTTGAGGTTAGCTTGTTGTAGAATTGAACTTGTAAGAGCACTTTTGAGTAATCTAAAGAACTCCATTGTCCATCTCTCTTTGTTCTTGCCTTGTGTGCGCGTGTGTGTGTATGTGTGTGCATGTTAGTGTGCTTCTCACTCACACACTTGTGCCATCACTTGTTCGAGGTCTTCATACCATCCTCACGTCTTCTCGGATTGGCATTAAAGGAGGTGCTACTCATCACTGAGCTACACCAAATTTTGGCGCCGCTGCCGGGGATCGAGCTTTGAGGACGAGCGTGTGATGGTAAGACGTAGAGTTGAGGCATTGGAGTCATAGGTATTTTCTTCACTTTTATCTATTTTCTTTTGTTTTCCTCATCACCATTATCATCATCACCATCTCCATCATCGCGAAAAATTTCAGTTTTTGGTCATATCACCATACCCATGCCATTCCCCTCATTTCACTTGTGAGAGAGAGAGCGAGAAAGCATTTGCGCATTTGTGCGATTGTGTGCTTTCTGAGTTTTTCTGCAGGAATCAGCATCCCCAGCAGCTGTACCAGCTCCAGCAGGTAAAAAAGTTTGACTATGCAGGTCCCGAGGCGTTGACCTCTGTCAATCGTGACCGACAGAAAAAATGGTCCTTTTGCTAAACTAAGTACATAATTATGATGTGCATGCTTAGAGCTTCCTAAATCTGTGTTTAAAATTTTAAAACTCCTCTGTTTTCTGTCAATCACGATCGACACGTCAATCACGATCGACAAACAACGACGGACACTTGCCGACGGACTCGTCAATGGCGACCGACATGTCGATCGCGATCGACTGAGTCAATGACCAACTGACCACGACCGATAGAATTTACGCGTGCCACGTGTCAATTGCGATCGAGCCATCAATCGCGATTGACCCATCAATCGCGATCGACAGCCCCGACGGACCTGTCAATCGCGACTGACCTAGTCAACGATTGTTTGACCGCAACCGATAGAGCCCTCGCGACGGACCTATCAATCGCGATCGACCCATCAATCGCAATCGACAGAGTCAACGATCCTTTGACCACAATTGATTGAAATTACGGGCCACGTGTCAATCGCGATTGACCCATCAATCGCGACTGACAACCACGACGGACCTATCAATCACGACCGACACGTCGATGGTGACTGACATATCAATCGCGATTGACAGACCACTCGATCGCGATTGACGGGCAAATTCGGCCATTTTTTTTAGGGCAAAGATAGTTGGTCTATTTTGGGGTATTATTTGGGAAACATTAGAAATTTGTTAGAGCATTGTGAGGTGGCTACACAAAGTATTTCAAGAAGTCTTGTTTGCATGTAGCCTACTTGAACCCTGTTTTAACCCTAGAACCCTGAACAGTCATAACGTCCTCATACAAAATCCGTTCGGGGTGATCTTAGGCTCATTGGAAAGCTCGTGGGGTGACCATACCCAGGGGGAAGAAAAACTAAGGGATTTTTAGAATTGTTTTCCATAAAGTCAAAGAATAATTTGATCTCTGAATTGCATGGATGAACATGGTCTGTTGTATCAATGGAATTCAATTCTTGAGCTAACTTTGGGACTTTTATAGGTCCTTTGAGAGCATCGAAGGGTACTCGAAGCAAGAGTAAGTGCAAGCTTGGGAACACGCTTCTTGGGCACACAAGGGCAACCAAGAAGAGAAACTAAAGGTTGGAAATTCTCAACACCCTCTGTCAATTCTTAGCATAAGCTAAGCACGGATAGAAGTTTTGATTAATTAGGGTTATGTTAAGCATGATCAAGTCCAAGAACTCTAATCACTCAAGTGCAAGTACCAAGAGATTACATTTGCGAAACAACATAAGGGAAACGAGTTCAAATCAAGTGACCAAACTTAAGTACGATAAAACTTAAGTGTTCCTTGCGATGAAGATTGATTGGACAAGAAGTGACATCCTAAGAAATCTAAAAAGAACAAGTGACTAATACAAAAGAACTCAGCAATGAAATTGTACTTGGGAAATTTGGGATTATTCAATTGGGCATATGAACCTTAGATCAGGACGACACCTAGGAAGAGATAGATATAGTCTTAGGTCTTCAGAGGCTAGCGTCAATCATACTGCTAGGTCTTGGGCCCAACAGTTGAGCCATTATTCGCACTACCCTAGCTCTGAAACTAGTGAGTCCGAGATGTCTCATGGTATGGAGAGACCCATAGGAAGTTCAGGGGTGCCCTACCTACAGAGGGTTGAAGGCCCCTACAAGACGCAGTTGGAATACCTTAGGACCAACCGATTAGGTGCTTGCATCTATGAGGACGGTCTAGGAAGGCCCCTGGTCCAAATTAAAAACCCTGACCAACCCATTGGGATTGAACATCCAGCTGCCAAATTTGAAAATGGAGCATACCTGGACAAAGAAGGAACCATATATGTAGTCACCAGCCACCGAGATAGGATAGATGAATTTGGTAACGTGATCCCAGAGACAGACATAGGTGACCTAGAGCAAGGAAACATAGGTGGAGAGCCTAAAACACCTCGAGGCAAATGAGTCCTCACTAGAATGATCATACCAGAGTGGATTCCCCAGGACATCAAGAGCATAGATCTACTCTTGAACCAAGAGACCGATGAAGCCTTTTGGAGGTATAAGCCTACTCAACCTAATGAGATAGGAACGATCATGATCTATGAACTCAAAGATCCTAGCTTTGCCAACCCAATGGGAAGAGAAAGAACGAGAACGGAAACAGATAGAATGGAACCCGAGAGACATAGAAACCAAAGAATCGCTGATGATTTTCCCTTGCCAAGGCCTAGAGAGCACACTAGGACCCTGAGGCCAACCCAGCTGGTCAAGTCCATGAAGAATTACTTCAATGGCACTGGAGACCCTTATGACCATGTGGTAGAATTTAAGCAAGTCTTGAGGGCTGAACAAGTTGAGGACCTATTCATGCAATATAATGCCTTTGGTTTAACCCTTAGGAACACTGCTCTAACGTGGTTTCAACCACTAAATGAGAGACACTTCAGGAACATAGACCAACTTCTAGAGGCTTTCATTATTGACTTCTCTAAGAGTGGCATAAGGCATAACACTTTGTCATTGATTCATAGCTTTAAGAAAACCCCTCAAGAGACGGTTAGACTTGCAGGGAGAAGGTTTAGGCAATATCTAGAGAGATGTCTTGTTTCTGAGTTACCCACGCCAGCCAAACAAGTGGCTTTATTCCTAGATGGACTGTTGAGTACAAAGTTGAGATCATATGTGTACTTAAAAGACCCTAGGACCATAGAAGAGTGTGTACGCATGTGCATTGACATCGAGGATAACCTAGGGGAGGAACTAGAGCTTTCAAAAATCTACAAAGATTCAGATAGCTCTACTAGCCTCTCTTCCACGCAATCCACATCTATTGAGGAACTCGCTGAGAGTCAATCCTGGAGAAGCATATCTCATAGGATTGGGAGGCGTGGAAACCCCTTGCATGGGCGAGGTGGAACTTCCCCTCTACATTCAAGATATTTTAATGATAGTTAACGTGCTAGTGTGTCAAGATGAGGATCTCACTGAGCCTCTTATCTTGGGTCAAGACTGGATCTATGATCATGCAATCAACCTAAACCTAAGAAGTGGACTTCTTCAGGTAGGGGTGAGTCAGAGTCGAATTACAGTTGAGTTAGACAATGGAGCACTCATGGAACTAGGAAAGGCACACACTCCTGGTCCTTCCAGGAGTACACATGAAGATGACCATGCTATTCTTGTCCAAAACTATGTGATGCAGAGGGATGATTATCTCAACAAAGAAGTCAAGGATACGATGGAACTCCCTTCTTTTCCAAAGACCATCGGGATGCAGCAACCAGAGGCAGATAAAATGCAGAAGAAGTAGACTGCCTATGCTCGAAGCCAAAAGAAAGTACAAAGAAACGTGTCTCAGCCACCAAAACAAATGTGGGTGCAGAAAGGTGAGCATCCTATTGTGGTCAAGCCACAACAACTGGCTCAACTTCCTATTAGTGATCAACGACACGACACTAATAAGAAGTCTTCTAAAAATTCTTCTGTGAAGGTGAAGTCTATATGGGTACCCAAGAAGTCGATGAAGGCTGGCCCATAATCAAGACAAATTTGGGTGCCTAAGGCTTGCTTGCGGGCTCAAATAGCTACAACAGATCATACCATGTACCAAATGATTCAGTCACTCGAACAGCCGATGCCCACTCTTATTCGATACACACAAACACATGTTTGCCCACGAGCACGAGCAGAGTCACTTGTAAATGGGTCCCTAAAAAGCCTCATTTCCAAGCAGACACTCTTATAAAGCCCTCCAGAGTCTCCACAAAACCAAAACCGCAAGCCATCCACTATATTTGGCAGCCCAAAGCTTGTAATAAACCCCCTGACCCCAGTTGTAAATTCATCCCCACCTACTAACTGCATCGTTCTCACACTGCATCTTTTCACTTAGCTTTTAGGACTACTTGTTCACTAACAACACACACAATCATCGAGCACTCACTGACCTACTAACCCATCACTCACCTCATGTTAATGTTGTAACGGGGACAAAAATTATTCTATCTTGTCCATTACAATGTTAACACATGATTCTATATTCTCATAGAACCAGCAACCGATGAGCTGGGCAAAGAACGGGATACTCTTCGCCAACAGGTAACGATGCCGGAAGACCAACCCAAGATCACCGAGTCTACAACCACTACAAAAGAGGTAAATGCATTGAGAAAACAGGTCGTGGAATTGCAAAGCCAATTACTCCAATATGAAAGACAACCCTCCCTAGTCATCGAGCCAGAAATAGAAGAATTGGTACCCATAGAAGTGGATGAATCGTATGAAGAGCCATATGTGCCTATGCCCATGCCAGGTGGCCAACAAACTGCTGAGGGATTGGACACACTAGAGGTAGAAGCCCCAGAATGGATGCAAAAACTCGAAAAAACGGGCAATACACATGATGATCGAGTAGCAGTCCAGATTGAGTCCATATCCAAGATTGAGGACACCATTATCAGATCACAATATTTCCGAAGTATGTCTCATCACAGATGGATAGGCACCAACGACGATCAATATGTGCAGTATTGTGTGCTCTTGGCAGATTACAACGCTGAAATTCAACGACGATGTGGCAAGCCTCCGACCTCTGCCACTCAATTCGGCCCTGATGATATCCTTGAGAGCACTAAACAAGGATCAATTCATCAACCTACTTGGTGGCTACGACTCTTAGAAACTTACCCGGAGATGGTTTGAACTTGGAATAACATGCCACTATTCATTAAGTATAATCCCTGTTATGCTCCCATACTCAGAAGATGCACATGGCCGAAGTTTGCCATCGCTGTAAAGAATGTTAAAGGTTGTGCAAAGTGGCTCAATTATGTATACCTGGCACCGCCATGGGGACAAGCTACAGTGGGCTACATAATCTCCACCATCCACCACTAGGGAGTCAGAATGCGAAATATCCCACATATAATGGCTCAGATGTGCCTAAAGATATTTGAGTTGATGCTAGTTACCTTCAGAACCTTCAGATCCACTTTTCTCAGGTGTCGGATTCACAGCAGGTAACCTTGATTTGGTCTACGATATGAGTACAACCCCCTCCATCTAGGTGATGTATGCATGGCACGCACGAATTAAATATCTCCCCGCTTGCTACAAGCAAACATTTGAAGAAATGTTCATGATGGGATTCTGGGAATACCACTCTGAAGTCTTTGTTCCCAGACCTTCCCACCTACTCCACCTCTTTGCAATGGAGTGGACACTACATTCGGAACAACTTCGTGTGCCACATCCGGATGTTCCAGGTCTAGTGGATTGGGATGCCCTCCTAACTGATTTAGCACGAGAGTTGCGGCTGGAAGAACACCACCTAGCTTCAGACATGATTGAATTCTATGTCAAACGCTCAGCCAAACAAGGGTCTGTCAGACACGACAGACGCGAGAGAGGGGGGAGTGTTGGCAGCAGTCAAGGCACCCAAGGACTCACAAGACAAGGAAGCCAAAGAAGGGAGCCACAACGGAGAGAAGGCACAAGCAGACAAAGTAGTCAACAAAGATCTGGTAAATAGGCCATCCAAAGCCATCCAAATTTTCTAGCCAAACCTCATTTGAACAGTGATTCTCATCACTAAAAATCATTGTAAATACCATTTCACCTTTTTGAAGCTCTATTCTGTGCAAGCCAAGGAGTCCTTGAGCTTGAGGAGCATTAGAAGTACCTACCTATCAATTTTCATATTTTTTAGACTCCGTTCGAGCCCTCAACTAGGCCCTAGAACCTAATTTTTAACTAGGCCGGACACTAGGTCTAGACAGGGCCAAAAACTAGTCAAAAACTATAAATAGAGCTAGAGAGCTCATTTTTGAGGTTAGCTTGTTGTAGAATTGAACTTGTAAGAGCACTTTTGAGTAATCTAAAGAACTCCATTGTCCATCTCTCTTTGTTCTTGCCTTGTGTGCATGTGTGTGTGTATGTGTGTGCATGTTAGTGTGCTTCTCACTCACACACTTGTGCCATCACTTGTTCGAGGACTACATACCATCCTCACGTCTTCCCGGATTGACATTAAAGGAGGTGCTACTCATCACTGAGCTACAATATGTTGAATAAAGACTCAAACTTTTGTTCAAGCCTCTTTTACTATAAGTTGAATAAAGGCTCAAAATTAAGTTCAATCCTCTATTGAATCCAGCCTAAATAGAGGCTTGAATTTAAGATTGCACCTATCTAACTCTAAGTTGAAGAGAGCCTCAAACTTAAAATCCAAAATGAATAGAGGTTCAAACTTAAATTCAAGCATTTTTCACTCCAAGTTTAATAGAAGCTCAGCCTTAAGCTCTAGCCTCTCAAACTCCAAATTGTATGGAGGCCCAAACTTAAGTTCAATTCTCTCTGACTCCAAATTGAATAGAAGCTCAAACTAAGTTTGAATGTGTCTCACTCTGACTTGAATGGATGTTAAACCTTAAGTTTTAGACTCTCTGACTCCAACTTGAATATAGGTTGAAATTATAATTAATTTGAACCCTCTTTGACTCTTAGTTGAATAGAGACTCAAAATTAAGTTCCAGTCCATGTAACTTCAAGTTGAAAAGAGGCTCAAACTTAAGTTCAAGCCTATCCAACTCCAAGTTGAATAAAGGTTCAAACTTAAACTCAAAGTTGAATAGATACTCAAAGTCAAGTGCAATTCTCTTTTACTCCAAGTTGAATCAAACCTATCTGACACCAAGTTGAATGGAAGCTAAAATTGAAGTTTGATCCTCTCTTACTCCCAAACTAATTGTGACTTTGTCTGAATCCAATTTGAATGAAACCTCAAAATTAAGTTCAAGTCTCACTTACTCCAAGTTAAATAGAGGGTCAAACTTAAATTTGAGCATGTCAAACTCCAAGTTCAATAGAAACTCAAACTCAAGTTCAAGCCTCTCTGAGTCTAATCTGAATAGAGGCTCAAATTTAACCGGTAGCCTCTTTGACTACAAGTTGAATAGAGGTTCCAACTTAAGTTCGAGCTTGCCTTAGTGAAAGTTGAATAGAGACTTAAACTTAAGTTTGAGTATCATTGACTCCAAGTTGAATATAGGTTCAAATTTAAGTTTGAACCTATCTTCTTCCAAGTTGAATGGAGCTTAAAACTAAAGCTTGAACATCTCTAATTCCAAGTTGAATAGAGGTTCAAACTTAAGTTTGAGCCTCTCTAACTCCCAGTTGCATAGAGTCACAAACTTAAGTTTGAGCCTCTGTCGATAAAATTAAATAGAGATTCATATGCTATGAGTTTGGAATTTAAGTTTGAGCCTTCCCCAATCTCCTTTTCATTAGAGGTATGAGCTCAAACTTAAATTTGAAGCTCTTACACTTAAAATTCTAGAGGCTAAGACTTGAGTTTGAACATTTTTTACTCCAAGTTGAATAGAGGCTCCATCTTAAGTTCAAGCCTATCTGACTACAGGTTGAATAGACACTCAAAATTAAGTTCGAGCCTCGCTAACTTCAAGTTGAATAGAGGCTGAGACTTAAATTTGAGCCTCTTTGATATCAAGTTGAGTAGAAGTTGTTTGAATAAAGGTTGGAATTTCTAGTTTTACCCACTTTTTGTCAATGCCATGGTTTCCAATGGAGGTTATAGATGTCTTTTGTCTTTACCAAGTACCATTCTTCATTATATCATCATATTCTGATTGCATGGTAGCCCTCCATTTTTTGAATTTTGTGTTTCATAAAAAAAGAGGCTCATTCTCATCACAAAGACTAGAGACGGTCATAGCATAGCAATCTGACGCAAAAGAAGCACTATGAGAGCATGAATGAGTAAAATATGATAGAGGTGCATCTAATTTGCTATCTCATAAAGTTTGTACCAGCCATTTAGGCATAGTTTTTGCCTCCTCTATATCAGCCCTCTCATCAAGTGCATCACGTAAATCTACATCAGAAATGGAATGATTAACATATTCATGTGAAATCTATAGAGGCCGATAAATTGCCTCATTCGGACCAACACTTGAGTATCCACCAAAAAAGAGGTAGCAAAGTGTCATGCATGTCTTTGGAGCTAACTAATGTCTCCTTAGTACATGAAAGTAATGACTGAATTGCATCTTCCACAAAAACAACATCCCCGGCTAACCAGAATGTGCTTAGTCTATGGATGATTCAGACAATAGCTTTTGCTTTCATATTTGTACCCAACAAAACACATTTTATTGCTTTATCATTCAATATTTTGTGTTGTTGTTCAGGCACTAATGCATATGCCAGACAACCAAAGACACAAATATGAGCAAGAAATGGCTTTCAACCATGCCAATCCTCATATGAAGTGACAGAATGCAATACTATGGTGGGACACATGTTAAGCATATATCGTGCACACATAACAACTTCAAGCAAGAAGCCATGTGGTAAAGCCTAAGTTTTGATCATACACCTTGCAATCTCCATGAGTGAACTATTCTTCCTTTCAACAACTCCATTCCCTTGAGGTGTATACGACAGTGTACACTGATGTTTTGTCCCATGTTCAGCGAGAAATGCATTAAAATCAGGAGACATGTATTCCCTACTCAATCAAAATGGAGGGTGCTCATTTTACATGCTGATACATTTTCAGCCAAAACCAAAAACTCTTTGAAGCACATAAACACTTCATACATTTCTTTCAGTGGATACACCCATGCATGCCTACAAAAGTCATCAATAAAAGTTGCAAAGTAAAGGTAGTTCCAAAAGAGGATGTCTGCATAGGACTAGAAACATCAGTGTGAACAAGCTGCAATTTCTAAGTAGCTTGAATTGAACCATCTTTTGGGAAGAAGGAATGTCTCATTTTTCCCTAATTATAGCCTTCACAAACATGTTTACAAGGTGCCTCAAGCTTGGGCAGATGAGGATACCATTTTAGGATTTGCAACCATAGCAAACTAAGATAATTCAGATGAGAAAAGTGTGCATGACAAAGCTTTGCATCTGACATAGCCTGAGAATCTTGAAATGCACATGCTAAATCATTCACATATTTTGCATAATCTATGAGCTTATACAACCCATGACATATAATTCTAGAAGCAATAATAACATTGCTATTTGACAGATCATGAATTATACATCTATTATCACTTAATTTCACAACCACATCGATCTTCGCTAATGCTGAAACTGATAAGATATTTTTCATGATCCCTAGCATAAACAAACCATCTAACAATGTTAAAGAACTACCATCAGTAGTAGTCAAAATGATCTTACCAACTCCCATTATAGGATAAGAGGAGTTGTTAGCACATATGACAGTATTTCCTATAGAGGCAAGCTCAAGTGAACTAAAAAAATTGCACTATGAGGTAATATGTTTGATTTCCCCAGTGTTAAAGTACCAGACATCTGAGTCTACTACAGAAATACACTTTTCATAAGAAGATGGGTCGTAACTGCAAACATTAGTAAATACCCATTCTTCATTCTGCATAAGATTAGCAGACTCTCTTTTAGTTGTAGAGGCCTCTACAAAACCCATTCTAGCCTCTTTTTTCTTCCCTTTTTTTGCAACTAGTTTTGGACAACTCTTTATGACATGATCATTTCTTTTACAATATTTTCAAACAAATTTCTACTTTTTTGTTTTCTTCTAATCTTTGTTTTCCTTTCTTGATCATGCAAAGTTATCAAATTTATGCTTACTAGTAGACGAGCTCCATTTACGTTTGCCCTTCTCACTAGCTAAGAAAGCTTGATCTAGTACATGCATGATGGACCTATTTTGCCTAGCTTGATCTTCCTACAACAAAACATAGGCTAACTCTTCAAATGTTGAGGCGTTTGGATTGCCTTTCATCATCAATCAAAGAGTATAAGCGAAACTTTGCTACGAATCTAGAAGACAATTCAAAACAGTCTGCACAAGTGAACGATCTAGCAAGTCTTCATTAGTAGAAATCAACGGCTCCTTCAAATCTTTGATCTTTGTAAAAGAAACTATCCATAGAACCTCCTTCATTTATATGCTCACTTTCCAACTGTATTTGGAGGTAAACAATATGAGCCTCATTTCTTACCTAGTACAAAGTGATAAGTGTATCCCAAGCATCCTTTGTTGTTTTGTAAGAGTGAATATAAGTGATAATGGCACATTTGACAGACAAGGCTACCAATGCATGTGCTTGAGCATCTCTTCCATCCTAATGAAGTTGCTCTATAGTAGGTGCAGTAAGAACCATAGCATGAACAAGAACATGAAGATCATCATCTTCAACACCATCCGCATCACCCTCAATAACTGTATTTATAGGTGTAGTAGGTCATTTTTCAACACCTTGCACAATATTCGAGATTCCTTTTGTGACCAATACATAACTCATCCTATATGTGCATAATGGGTAATTGGTACCATCCAACTTACCCTCAATAGCCAACATACAGAATACATCATTGCTTTCAGCCATGGCCATTGACTAAAATACTCTTATGCACAAAAATGATTGTACCTCAAAAAGTTGAATAGAACTACTATAATAGGTTTTGCTAAACCCATAGCAAACTTCTAGGCATTTGCACTGGCAAACCAAAACTTTTGTATATGTTTGGCACAAAAAGACAACATTGCCTACGTAGGCAATGTGATAGTGTATTCAGAGCCCAAAATGATCTCAGATCAAAATTTCAACACTACAAAGCGAAGTTGCTTTGAACTGCTAATCACCCCAAGTATGCTCACCAGATTTCATGCAATTATGAGACTATGACCTAAGGGGTGTTGGTGACACCCTAGATGAGGTGGTGATTTGCTCTGATACCAATTGTTGGAGCTTGAGGTCTGTGAGGCACGCAAACAACACCAGGAAGACAAAGAAGCTTGGAGCACAACACAAAATACTAAATGTATTACCCACTGAATATACAAAGATAAGTAACCCATTAGGGTTATAGGCATATATACAAGCAGAGGGAAAAAACCTCCTAAAGGGGGAAAAGAGTGCCCAAACATTCCTAAGTGTGTTCACACACATCACTAAAAAATATATCAACATCCAACACCATCATCAAGTTCCTTGTATCTCCTTTCATTCACACTAAATTCTATGCCTAAAGATGAGAGGTTAAATGGCAAAAGTTGCAATCTTTGGAAGGATATTATCAAGGCTTGCTTGTGTGCCAATTTGTAGAAGGAACTAATCCTATTGCTAAAAGGAATAGTGAACTAGATGCTTGGCACATTTGGAATGTCAAGGATAAGAGAGCTTTAGAACAATTGCTTCTAGCTTGTGAAGAACTCACTAAAGGACATATCACATCATACAAGAGTTCAAATGAAGCATGGAAAATAGTTTAGGATCTTTGGGACGATAAAAATCCCTCAAATATTTATGCCTAAGAAGTAGAGTTTCACAAGCTTTCTATTCACCCATAGGAACCCATCACTATGTTCATTGCCACATTTGAAGAATATCAATGCAATCTTTCATTATGTTGTTGCCAAATATCTAGTGAAAATATGACCATTATGTTACTTAAAAAACTCAAGGCTTATGAAACATTTGTAATTACCCTCTATAATCAAGCTCAAGCCTTAACTTGGGAGGAACTAAGAACACTATTATCCATGAATGAGGAACTTCTATTCTCAAAGAAATTGGAATGAAGGCCAGAGGACCCTTCAACAACTCAAAACATCATCACAATCACTCTAGTATTAGAAACAAGCAAGTCTCAAATTTTTTTCCAACAAGAATCTTACATATAATTACTTTGAAAAACAAGTTCAAGTGGAGAAATTTGATACAAAAAGAAGAACCACTCTAAGGCATCTACATCCAAGAACAACACTTATTATCATCACATCAATTGCATTGCTCAAGTGAATACTTGCTTTATCCATTGAAGTCAATGCTTTAATTACTTCAAGTCCTTCTCAAGAATGGATGTTTGATAGTGGTGCCACCTCCCACATGTGCAAGGATTGAGAATCATTTCAAAGAGCACCGAGGAGAATTTTACTTAGGCAAGAACAAAACTCTACCCATAGAAGGCTAAGGAAAGGTTACCATTACCAATCATAAGGGAGAAAAAAAAGCTTTGAACAATGTACTTTTCTTGCCCAATATTTGCATGAATTTACTTTCACTAAAGGTTATGATGGATGATCACAAACAACTTTGTTAAGGCGATTGATCCCTTTATCTCTCACATCATAGCCCAAGGAGTTAAAGACAGAGGACTTTACAAGATTTCTTGTTTCCTCACAAAAGATTCTCTTCCCAATTCATTCCATGGAGGATATGGACATACTTCATATCTTATTTTTATTTTATCATCTCAATTGGTCAAAGGATTTCCCAAAATACGTAAGTTAAAGATGTTTTCTAAGCATGTACCCATGGCAAACAACATAGGGTCCCTATTCCAAAAGAGGTATCCACTCGAGCTAAGAAGCATCTAGCCCTTGCCCATATGGATCTTTGTGGTCCAATGAATATCGCATCACTAAGTGGATCAATCTATTTCCACCTTCTTGTAGATGACAACTTTAGAATTTTTTGTGTATTCTTCCTTAAATCAAAGCTAGAATCATTCTCCAAATTCAAAGATTGGATAGTTCAACTTGAGAATCAATCAACAACATCTTTGAAAACCATCCAATCTGATGATGGTAGAGAATTTCCCAGCCATGGGTTTTAAAACTTCCTCAAACAAAAGAGGATCAAATGACAAGCCACTCAACCTCACACTCCATCTCAAAATGGGGATGTAGAATGCAAAATTTGAAGCATCATGGAAACAATTCAAACAATGCTCCACAACAAAAATCATCCTCTAAAATTCTCGATCCAAGCCATTCACAAAACCATGCACATCCTTAATCAAATTTTCACTAGTGCACTTTCTAATATCACATTATTTCATGCTTATTATGGAAGAAAGCCCAATTTCAAATATTTCTATGTGTTCAACGAGGATGCCTATGTCCACATACCCAAGGAAGATAGCAACAATATTGCTTTCATTTCTAAGAAGCACATATTTATTGAATATAGTTGACTGTAGTGAATAGTCCAAAACTATTGCCTATACGATCTCAAGCATCACACAATAACCATCCCTAAGGATTTCATATTTGATGATAATTTCTAGTACTCAAAGATCCAACACCTGACTCTATGCTTACCATCTACAGTTCAAATGGCTATAGAGTACTCTTCAGATCCAATACAGAAGCAAGTATATCACAAAAATTAAGAAGGTCTCAAATACTTCTAGAGAAAAAAACAAAGATTAAAGTGACTTGGTCAATTATGCCCGCATGCATAGTATATAGAAAATACCTAAACCATCAACCAATCAAGAAGAAAAGGGTCATCCAATATGGGAAGAATCCATGAAGCTTGCGGTTCAATCCATCCAAGATAACAAGAGTTGGACACTGACACCTAGACCACCCAATCATCAAGTTAGTGGAAACAAATTT
The DNA here is from genome assembly GCA_020310875.1 of Ceratopteris richardii. Taxonomy (NCBI): domain Eukaryota; kingdom Viridiplantae; phylum Streptophyta; class Polypodiopsida; order Polypodiales; family Pteridaceae; genus Ceratopteris; species Ceratopteris richardii. Next base: position 27,788 of record MU263297.1, read on the forward strand.
GCATGGACAAGTATAAATGAGATGGAACCTCAGAAAAGTACATAGCTTGAATACTTCCCAAAGGATACAACAAAAATATGGCATTGATTATGAAGAAACATTTTCTCCTACAACAACATACACTACAATATGCACACTACTTGCTCTAAGTGCTAAACGACATGTCTACAAAGTAGATGTCAAGATTGCATTTCTTATTGGAAAACTACAAGCATATGTATATATGGAACAACATACAAGTTTCAAAATCAAAGAAAAAGAAGATCAAGTATACAAACTTCACAAAGCACTCTATGGTCTAAAGCAAGCACATCACACATGGTATAAAAAGATCCACTCCTACTTTGAGGTTAATGGATTTCGAAGAAGTTCAACAGATGCAAATCTCTACATGTACAAACAGAATTTATTGCTTGCCTTTATCATACTTTATATTGATAATTTGATCTTGAATGGATCAACTAATGCTTGCATCCAACGTCTCATGATCCAAATTCATTAGAGTACCCCTTGACAAGTTTAACACTCCATTGTTTCTTAGGCATGGAAGCTTGGTAGTTACATGAAGGTAATTTTCTATCACAAAGGAAATATTGTTTTGATCTTCTTTCTAGGTATAACATGGATCAATGCCACTCTCTTTTTGTACCTTTGGAACCCAAAATCAAGCTTAACTTGGAGGATAAATCACCACTTGTGTATGTGCATGCATATTGACAACTTCTTAACACTTTGCTCTACTTAACCAACACTAGACCTAACATCATATATGCAATAGGTGTTCTTAGCCAATTCTCCCATCATCCTCATCAAAAATATTCAAAAGCTCCTCAAATATTACTTTGCTACCTTTCCCTCACATGAGATCATGGTAATTGGTATAGAGGGATTATTGATCTTGTTGGATATTTTGATTGAGATTGAGCTAACTATCTTATTTCTCAATGTTCCATCTCTGGTTACATATTCTTGCTTGGTGCAAGACTCATGTCTTGGGCAAGTAAGAAGCAACCCATAGTTGCGCTTTCATCTACGTAGGCTAAGTATTGAGCATACTATTTTGCAACATGTGAGGTCATATGGCTTTGACATTTATTATTTGATTTTGGTATTTTGCAAGATATTCCTACGTGCAAGTGCACTGACAACCTCTAAGGCTTGGCCATCACCGAGAATCCTATCTTCCATGCATAGAAAAAGCACATCCAAATCCAATACGACTTCATCCATGAGAAGATCATATCATATGAGATTACTTTGGAGAAGTGTACCTCTTAAGATAACCTGGCCAACATGTTCATGGAGGTTCTACCTCCTGTTCCACTCTAGCATATGTTGGACCTCTATACCATACAACCTCTCCGAAATGGAGCTATATGGGAGATGTTGAAGAGATGATTCTATTTCATCTCTATTTACATTTGAAATTATTTGACTACTTCGTTTCTGTGAGTGCATCTTGTTGGTGTAAATCACAAGCCTACACATTTGGCTTGGAAGACATCATGAAGACTCCACATGCATGAAGAACCATAGGAACATATGCTAGTGGTTTATTACCACTTTACCTAATTGTAAAAGTCTAATTTGACTTAGAATCTTTTGTAATCACCTACCTAAGTGATTCATGGAAAAGTAGATCACTTGATTCAGATAATATCTCCAAACTTTCAGATGCTTGATCATAGGAAGCCAAAGATTTGAATTTGAATTCAAATCCTAAGTCATTTCCTATAAAATTGGATGTGAAAAAGTCGCGGGTAGATCACTCCATTTTCGAGGCTCATTCTGTTGAGCTTGAGTGTGTGTAATGACTATACCATAGCCTACACCTCTCTACACCTTTTGGAAATTCTAGACATGCCAATGGGATTGTACACAATTGTTAATCAATAGATACATTTACATCATTCATCTCTGTATTCACTGCTTGTCTACTCCAAAGTCTATTAACTTGTCGATGGCATATCTCGGTCAATACTACTCCAAATTCAGTGATTCAAAGCTTGTTGGACTCAGCTCCAAGTCATCTACATGCTGACGAAGTTTGAAGTGATTTCATTCAGTCAATTCAGAGAAACCGTCATCGAGGTGCTCACTAGTCTATCTCTGCTACAGTCCTAAAAAGTCAGGGGTATAGCTAATTTTGCTAAATCAATTTCTTTGAGTATAGTTTGTCATTTTACATCATTTCACTTGCAAATGTTAGCTTACTAAGATAATTGAATACCCCTAGAAGGAATTTTATCAATTGCTACTATGCTGGTCACACTGAGCAAAACATTGAGCAGGTGTCAAGACCAAAATAGAAGGTTTTCTTGACTTTGTGACTTCCAAAGTTATCTGTTTTGATTCAATCATTGCACACATCATTTCCAAAGGACATAGGCTATTTCTTGGTGTCATTGGGAAGCTAAGGAAGTCTACTAATCAAGTCTGAAGCTAAAGAGGGCTGGTACAAAGCAGGTTTTAGCAGTACCTACTCAATCTCTTGGATCATCCATCCATTTCTCCCAACAGTGGTATCAGAGCAAATAAGGTAAAATGGGAGATGGTTTTCCTTCATTTATTGACAAATTCGATAGGAACAACTATCAAGCATGGTCTCTAAGGATGAAGACCTACTTACAAGGAAGGAGTCTCTATGGATACATCTCAGGAGATGAGGAATTGCCCTCATTCAAAGCAAGAGGTTTGCCAACCAAGGAGGAGCAAGAAAAACTCAACACATGGTGTGCAAGGGATGCATTGGCAAGGTCCTATTTACTCAAATCTATATCTGACTTTCTTTTACCTCATATCAGAAATTGTAAAAACTTCCCAAGAGACTTGGGAAACCTTGTCATCATATTTTTCCTCTAATACAAGGGCTAGGAAAAATTAGTTGTGGATTGAATTCACAACACTAAGGAAGCAACCTAAGCAAGCTGTTTCAGAATTTGTGACCAAGATCAAAGATGTTGCAAATCAGTTAGCAAGCATAGGAGAAGAAATTGAAGAAGAACAAATTGTAAGGCAGGTAATTAATGGAATCAAGGCTGATGACAAGTGGGAAAGCTTCACCACTGCAATGGATCTCTACATGGACATGCACACTCCAGATCTTACAACTCTCATGGGTCAACTATTCACACATGAAGCAAAGCTTACCAAGAATGGAGATACTACCAAAGGTAACAACTCTTCTGCCCTATACACTGATAAGAAATCTAAGGATAAAGGCAAGAGTAAGAAGGTGGAAGATGAATGCTCTACCTCCCAAGCCAACTATGTAGGGAGAGGTAGATCTTCAAGAGGTAGGGGTAGAGGAGGTAAGCAAGGTAGGGGGAGACCCTATAACTCATCACCATGTAACATTTGTGGTTTGTCAAACCACACCACAGATGAGTGTTACAGGAATTACAAAAATCTGAGAGGAAGAGGCTACCAAAGAGGTGGATACTCTCAGTCTAGAGGAAGGCTCAACCATCACCAAGGCCACAACAACAATTATAACAACAATTACAATGGCAACTACCAAGGAGGATTCAGAAACAGAAAGGACTACAACAACTACACAGAGGAGAAGGATGACTCTCTCTTGATCATGAACATGACTTCAAAGTGAGGTACAAATGATGATCACCTATTTTATATTGATTCAGGGTGTTTAAATCATGTGGCTGGTAATGTGGCACTACTCTCTGATCTTGAGGAACCAAAAGGTAAACACCAAGTCCAAACAGGTGATAATACAAAGCATTCTGTAGTTAAAGTTGGAAATGTGGAAACTTGTGATGGTAATCAGAGTTTGTTGAGCAGAGTACTTTATGTACTTACAATTACAAAGAACTTAATGAGCGTTGGTCAGATTGTAGAGAAAGGGTTGTAGGTCAGATTCAATCAGTATGGAGCATTTGTGGAGGACCCAAGACATGGATTCAAAAGGATAACTAAAGGAGAAAAATCAGGTAGACTTTTCACTTTTGAGTTGGAAGATACAAAGAACGTTGCATTATATAGTTATAAAGATCAAACACTTTCAGAGCTTGAGATTTGGCACAAGAGATTAGGGCACATAGGAGAAAGGACCTTGAAGCAAATGTGCAGGGACCAATGTGTGCTTGGGATACCTAATGTATCCAAGCAACATATGATTTACAAGTGTGGTGCTTGTTAATTTGGTAAGTCTCACAGGTTACCCTTCTCCAAGAAAGGATATATGCATGAAGACTATCTAGATCTTGTACACACAGATGTATGGGGACCTAGCAAAGACCCCTCAGTCTCAGGTTCAAGGTATTATGTGTCTTTTATTGATGACTATAGCAGATGGACTGTATTATACTTTATGAAGCACAAGGATGAAGTATTTAATTGTTTTAAGAAATATCTTGCATTAGTTGAAAATCAGACAAGAAGGAATTTAAAGAGGCTAAGGTCACATGGAGGAGGTTGTACTTCTCCAATGAATTTGAGGACTTCTTGCATGACAGAGGCATCAAAAGGGAAATAACCACAAGGTACTCTCTTGAGCAGAATGGGGTAGCTGAAAGAAGAAATAGGTTAATAGTTGAGACAACTAGATCTATGCTTAATGAGAAGAAATTACCTAACTATCTATGGGCAGAGAGTGTCTCTACTACCACCTATCTCATAAACAGGTTACCATCAAAGTCACCTGATGGTATGACACCATATGAAGCATGGCATGGTAAGAGACCATCATTGGATCACTGCAAAATTTTTGGATGTGTAGCATATGTACACATTCCTTCACAGGTAAGAGGAAAGCTAGATCCAAAGGCTGAAAAATGTATTTTCATTGGATATGATTTAAATAAAAAAGGTTACAGGTTTTATAACCCTACCAACAAGGGATTTATGGTAAGTAGAGATGTGATCTTTGATGAGAATGATTCTTGGTATGAGAATGAATGCAGGAAGGTCAAACTACCCTATGATTTGGAAGAGGAATTTCCAAAACTTACAAAGGAGGAACCAACTCAGAAAGAAGACTCAAGTTTAGATGATGAAGATACAATCAACCTTGAAGAGTTCAAGGCATGGAAGTCCAAAGGAAAAATGAAGATGAAGAAGCTTGAGGACATACCAGAATCTTCAACTCAATAAATCAGAAGGTCTCAAAGAGAGAGCAAAAGACCTATCAGATATGGGTATGATACATCTCTTGTTACTAAACATTCAATTTATCTTGCAAAGGATTTGCTAAATGAAGAACTAGGATCATATGAAGAAGCAATCACAAAATCAGAATGGAAGGAAGCTATGGATGAGGAGATTGAAGCACTCAAGGAGAGTGATACATGGGAGTTAGTACCCCAAGAAGGACTCCATGAAGGTAATAGGATCCAGATGGATCTATAAATTGAAAAGAAATTCTGATGGCACAATTAACAGGTACAAGGCCAGATTAGTAGCCAAGGGTTTTGCACAAACCCAAGGCATTGACTATGAAGAAACATTTTCTCCTGTGGCCAAGATGCCAACAATCAGAGTGTTGGTGAGTGTGGCTGCATCAAAGAATTGGAACATGTACCAATTGGATGTCAAGAATGCTTTCTTGAATGGATGGATTTCAGAAGAGGTTTATATGTCACAACCTCCTGGCTATGAAGACCCTAAGAAGGTAACTTATGTTTGCAAATTAAAGAAGGCTTTATATGGATTGAAGCAGGCACCTAGGGCATGGAATTACAGGCTAACTACATACCTCCAAGACCAAGGTTTTGTCATGAGTAAGGCTGACACTTCTCTGTTCATTAAGAGAAGTAATTAAGAGGTAATCTATCTTTGTGTTTATGTTGATGACATCATCATTACAGGCAATGATGTAAATGGAATTAGAAGCATCAAAAGCCAGATGATGAAGGAATTCAAGATCAATGATCTTGGATTATTGAAGTATTTTTTGGGACTTGAATTAGTTTACACTAATTCAGGAATATACATTACTCAGAAGAAGTATGTGCAAGACATGTTGAAGAAATTTCACTTGCAGGATGCTAAAGCAGCAAGCACTCCAATGGAGGTGAACTTAAAGCTAAGTGCCCATGAAGGTGATGAAGTCCAAGACATTACAGGTTATCAAAGTATGGTAGGTAGCTTGAACTATGCTACCTTAACTAGAATTGACATTGCATATGGAGTTAGTGTGCTAAGTCAATTTATGCACAAGCCAAGGATACCTCACTTAGAGGCTGCCAAAAGAATCTTGAAGTATCTCAAGGGTACACAGAACCATGGTTTGTACTTTCCTTACACTTCAGATATTGACATAAAAGTTTATTCAGATGCAGATTGGGCAGGATGCAAGGATGATAGGAGAAGCACTTCAGGATACATTTCTTTTGCAGGTGACAAACCGATTTCATGGTCTGCAAAGAAGCAACCAACTGTTGCATTGTCTTCTACAGAAGCAGAGTATAGAGGGCTAGCTAATGCCACTCAAGAAGCAATTTGGATTAAGCTTTTGTATTCAGAATTGGGCTTATATACTAGGCCTCCAATTATCTTTGGAGATAATACAAGTTCTCTTCACCTTGCAGCTAATCCTATCTATCATGCCAAGGCCAAACACATAGAAGTTCATTATCATTATGTGAGAGAGAAGTTGCTTAGCAAGGACATTCAGCTGACCTATGTGTCAACCAACATGCAATGTGCAGATTTGCTGACTAAAGCTTTGGATGGGACCAAACTTTGCAGGTTCAACTCTATGATTGGATTGCAGGATGTACTTGAAGATTGAAGATGAAGACTTAAGCCAAAATGTTTGGCTTGAGGGGGAGCTGTTGGTGTAAATCACAAGCCTACACATTTGGCTTGGAAGACATCATGAAGACTCCACATGCATGAAGAGCCATATGAACATATGCTAGTGGTTTATTACCACTTTACCTAATTGTAAAAGTCTAATTTGACTTAGAATCTTTTATAATCACCTACCTAAGTGATTCGTGGAAAAGTAGATCACTTGATTGAGAGAATATCTCCAAACTTTGAGATGCTTGATCATAGGAAGCCAAAGATTTGAATTTGAATTCAAATCCTAAGTCATTTCCTATAAAATTGGATGTGAAAAAGTCGCGGGTAGATCATTCCATTTCCGAGGCTCATTCTGTTGAGCTTGAGTGTGTGTAAGGACTATACCATAGCCTACACCTCTCTACACCATTTGGCAATGCTAAACATGCCAATGGGATTTTACACAATTGTTAATCAATAGATACATTTACATCATTCATCTCTGTATTCACTGCTTGTCTACTCCAAAGTCTGTTAACTTGTCAAGGGCATATCTCGGTCAATACTACTCCAAATTCAGTGATTCAAAGCTTGTTGGATTCAGCTCAAAGTCATCTACATTCTGACAGAGGTTCAAGTGATTTCATTCAGCCAATGCAGAGAAATCGTCGTCGAGGTGCTCACTGGTCTATCTTTGCTACAGTCCTAAAAAGTCGGAGGTATAGCTAATTTTGCTAAATCAATTTCTCTGAGTATAGTTTGTCATTTTACATCATTACACTTGAAAATGTTAGCTTACTAAGCTAATTGAATACCCCTAGAAGGAATTTTATCAATTGCTACTGTGCTGGTCACACTGAGCAAAACATTGATCAGGTGTCAAGACCAAAATAGAAGGTTTTCTTGACTTTGTGACTTCCAAAGTTATCTATTTTGATTCAATCATTGCACACATCATTCCCAAAGGACATAGGCTATTTCTTGGTGTCATTGGGAAGCTAAGGAAGTCTACTAATCAAGTCTGAAGCTAAAGAGGGCTGGTACAAAGCAGGTTTTAGCAGTACCTACTTAATCTCTTGGATCATCCATCCATTTCTCCCAACACATCTCAATTTCATATTTAGGACTCACTTAATTTTTCATTTCTTTGGTTGCATTTGGGATACCTTGACATTTTCTTCTCCCTTGTATTCATTATTCTTCAAGCGGAATTATTTTGAGAACCTCCTCCAGATCTTTATAAGGAGGGCCTCTCCTTCCCACATTGTTCTTGGTTAGAAGTCTGAGAGCTCACTTTATTCTCTTGGAAATTTCACTCTAATCCACATGTGAAATCTCACATTTCATGGTCTACTCCTTGGTTTTCTTCTGGGGTTCCATATTTGACATGTACTACCTTAGACAATGGTGGTGGTTGTTGACCTAAGACAAGTTGTGTCTACTAATATTGAAGAAGTTCATAGGTTGGGCTAGGTTGTTGATAAGGTGCTTGAAACTACAATTGATCTTGTTGAGGGTTATTTTGATAGGTTTGATATTCCATTTGGTATCTGTAAAACTCATAATCTAAGTTTGCATAGGTTAAGTTTGACAGCTCTAGTAGTTTTGATAATTCTAGGACCTAATCAATTGGTATGTTTCTTGATAAGACTAGGTTGATGCTATTAATCTCTATAAAATAACTTTTGTAAGGAAAAGTGTGTTGGGATGACCTCCACCACACTGCAAACATCTAGTAAGGGTTTGTATATAGAAAGAGGGAACTTGTTATACTCTTAATCAAAGTTGGAATCCTATTTGTTTCACATTAAGTCTGGTAGCTCCTCAACTAAAGGGATTTGAGATGTTATGTTAAGTGAGTAATAAATTTGACTATGAAATTAGATTATTTTGATAGAAACTTCACATACTTTACTAGGTTTTCCTCTAGGTCCAAATACTCACTAGGAAATTCCTCTATATTGGTCTTGTTGAGTCCTAATGCCCACAGGAAGTATGATTATACAAGCCTTTATCTGGCTCAAACCCCTCGGAATCGATCGACTTGGCTTACCTAGAGCCCACAATTATCTCTCGATTGATACTTTGTCTATGCACTAGCTCATATGCTTCGCACTCACATTTCCTTCCCATTTTCACATACACATGCTCATGCACTTTCTTTTATTCTCTCACTTACTCTTGTACATACACCCACTTACCCACACACACTCTCACTCACTCCTTCCCTTCACTCTCCTACACACGCACATGCACACGCACTTCTACTCTCCCATACACTTTAACACGTTTTGTCCCAAAGACCCACATATACCAGCATACCCCTTCACTCATTCACACGCACCTACACTTCCACATCCGCTCTCACACACCTTCTTTCTCATTCATAGATCCACACACAAACACTCTTCTCTTTCTCACACGATCTCTTTTTCTCTCACCTTTTCTTTTCGCTCTTCCTCTTTCCCTGTTTTCACACTTGCACTCACCAATCCCTATTATCACTTACTCATGCACCCGCGAACACATGTAAATATAATCTCCCTCATACACCCCCAAGAAGAGAATCCATGCACAATGTTCAAACCTCCAAAATCGGACTCTGAGCTCCCAAAGATGTTGATCACGATCGAGCTTAAAGGAACCCTCGTTCAATTGCATGTACGGACGATTCAATCTTCTCTGTATCCTTTAGTTTTCTCCAACAACCTTCACCCCACAAGTGCTCACAATCTCTTTTCCAGTGTCCCCAATCCTAAGGCCTAAAATAACTTCAGCAACACTAACTATTGCACACGGAAACATCACACATGTCCCTCTCCCATAGGGCTTTGGTCCTCTGAGTCATTAGAGAAAAGAAACTTCTTACAGAGTACCCTGTTTAGCAGCTCATGTGGATCATAGATTATCCACAATGATCCTTTTGTCCTTTTTGGTTCAGAGTTTTTTTTTTCAAGTGATCAGAGGAATCATTGTTTACCACTTTTTCTCAGATTACTGAAATGCTTTGCTTTTGGTAGGCTCCTTTACATGAATAACAATGTATATCCAAACTCACACATAAGTCTAGCTTAGGTCCTTTCACCAAAGCAACAGTAGCACCAGTAGAGAGACTTATATGGTATCATGGGGGATATTATATTGACAAGAATGTGAGAATCTATGGCTTTTGAGCTGGCAGAATTCCCACACCCCATATACTATAAACAGGAATTTCCCTTCAGGAGAACACATAATCTATTGCCTTCCGAGTTCCTACATACTTTGCAAGGGGGGGGGGAGGTACAACCAAATAGCGTGAGCTTTATCTCCCGATCATCTCTAAAGACCGGATTATCTAAATTCATATGCACTCCCAACAAGTCAAGCGGTGGTTCGATATATCAAAGTTTGTACAGTTACGACAATCACTCTTTACCCCGTAGAATGCTTAAAGATCACCATAATTACATGATATCACACTTCCAAATCAAATAAAATGGTTCAACTATGCCAACGATCTGGACAACTGAGCTCATCCACATGAATACCGCAGTATGCATATGGTTACATGTGACTATATCCTCATTACCACCGGGAAATGGATATTTTGGTCATGTCACGATTCTACACACATTTAGGGCGTGCACATAGAGTTCATGCAATTTCCCAAGTTAATACAATACAAGATCACAACGTAGTGACATCAAACACTCTGGCTCCTTTTTAGAATATACTAAACTCAGACAAAGTCAAAGCCCAATTTCCTTACATGGAAGTGAATGCAATTTCAGCTTCAGGTTGTCAATGGGACCCTTTTTCTCAAATTCGGCAGTCGTTGTTTCCCTATGTCTAAAATTTCGCTTGGTAGGAGAGGACAGTTGAAATGGCTTATGCCCATCGGAATACCATGCAATCCAGTGACAGGTGATTTGAGTAGCGAGTCCACAACAACCGCACCCGTTCTCATTTGACTATGTGGCATCACAAGCAATGAACATCATCTTGTAAAGTAGTCAGGGCTAAAAGTCCACAACAAAAACCTCTTCCCAGAAATCATCATTACTTACCTGGAGTATGATGTTCCACAAAATGTGTATTTGTCAGCATTCTTGGACCGGTTGTGATAAACCACTATTGTTGTAATTGAATGGCATTTCATTTGCCAAGGAAGAGAAAAGTTAGCTCTCTATGTGAATATAGAAGGATTTGATAGTAGCATCCATGAAGGGAGAGCGCAACACGAGATAGCAGAAACTAATCCATGGAGATGGTATCACCTTTTATAGGATAGCCAATAACCGTTCGTAGCTTTGATCGGTCTCCAAAATCTCCCCTTTGCATCGATAGTCAGCTCCCGTCAATTCCAAATTCCATGGCCTTTTAGCCTGCCTTGCTAAAGTGTTTAGATGTCCCACAAGAGTTGAATGCTGAGTCTCCACCTGCACTATGAACGCCAAGCTCTCACCCCCGCATCTAAGTTTGGGCACAAATCAGCAACCATGAACTGCCATGTCCATCAGAAGGGGTTGTTTCCTCTGCTCTTCCTTCGTCAACAGGACGCAGAGCCTCATCCCAATATTTCTATGAGTTTCCATGGCTCAATGCCCTCCAACAGAGCACCGTCTCTCCATGCCACCATGCATCAAGAAGGATCCCCAAAACTTCCTAGATCCAAGTTTCCCCCTCCTTCCCTTTGTCTTCTTCACCTACACATCCGCAAAAAAACAAGACCTCCCTCTGTGTAATTCTAGAGTCCTGTTTTCCTCTAACAAACCACCATTTATTTCCTGACACAGCGAGCTATTTTCCTAGCTATCAGTTGCCCCTGTCGACCCCGGCCAGATCTGTGTGCTTTTTCCCCCCTGTTGCCTCTTGCACACACCCCCTCGCCCACTGAGGATCGAATCCAAGACCTTCAACTTTCCCCCAGCCCACCGAGGTTAGCTCCTCCTGACACCAGCGTCACCACTCCCCTTGCCATTGCCTTGCATATGAGAATCATCCAAAATGCCCACTCTCCGTACTCCGCGTCCAGGCCAGCAATCCCCCTCGAATGCTCTCTTGGCATTGTTCTCTGGCAGCTCCCCTTCCACGATGGTCTCCTTCCCCACTCTGATGAATTGCGGCCAATACCCCCACATATGTTAAATCCCCTCCAGATCCTTCCTCGATCTGCTGCCTAGAGTCTCCGTACTTGCAGAGACACGTAAAAACAAAAACGAGAGAGAGAGAGAGAAGAGAGGGAGAATTAATTTTCTTTTTAATTCTTTCTTCTCCACTTCCCCCACTAACCCACCACTCTGACACACCACTACCCCCCACACACAATTCTCTTCCCCCAAAAAAACAAAAAACAAAAGCAGAAAGAAAACTAGAAAATTAATGGAGAGAGAGCCCCCCAAATGTGCGTATTGTATTGACGGGCATCCTGTCATCTTGACATGTCAAGGGGTGGGCAATAAGTGCCCATCTTCCCACCTTCAATACCCAAACCTTATTCTTCATCCCCTTTTTGGGTACCTATGATATCAGTCAAAGCATTGCCCACAACCATATTTTCTTCAAGCGAATCCTACAAAAAGTCTTCCATTTTCATATGGTTCCTCATTTGGATAGGTTCCCTTAGTTTACGTTTTCTCAGATATTTGAACACCGGCTTAGCATAACTATGCTCTAAGTATCCTGCAATCAAATCTGTCTGTGAGCCAACGCTTCTTCGATACAGCATGTCGATTGCATGCGTTACTTTTTCTCATCCTTCCTGATGGCACCCCAATTCCGCCTGCAAATTACCTATAATATAACATCTGTTCTACACAATGAGGACATGTTAGTGCAAAAGATAGTCAATAAACATAGTTAACAGGTCTCTCTTGATGTAGACTAGAAGTAATTCCTTGAGGAGGTAATTCCTCTACTTAGCTCTTCTTTTTGTAAATTGACATGCGTTTAATCTCGCTAAATTCCTTGGTTTTTGCTTATATATGTGAATGAAGGAAGAGTATTGTGTTAGAACTCACTAACGAGCTTATCTAAGAGTGTTTTGATAGTCATCTATTGATATCTTCTAAGAGGTTGGAACTATGATAAGGCCAATCCTAGTAGAATTAGACAAAAAGACTCATATTGGGTGAATAACTTGTTGAAATTTAGCACTCAAAGTCTATTTGAATTCCACTTTATGATAAAGGATCCCCAAAAGCATAAAAGTGTTCCTTCATACACTCATTAATTTGAGATGATTGTAAGCTTTGTCCAACTAGGATTTTTACTATAGGCATAGGCCTTACCTAATCTAGAGTTGTATGTTGTGGTTGTGACCATGGGTGGACTAGATTTGGGGACGGCCCAACAGATGTAGCAAAAGAAAAGTTGAAACTCCATCTAATTTGGTATAATGGAAGTGGTAGTTTTGAACTCCATTGAGGTCCTCCCACCATGTCCCTTCTTCCATTCCTCAACTAACTTGCATACCGATGTTGATATATTTAGATAATGATGTGGGTGAACACACTAGGACTGCCAGGGCACTTTTTACCTCTTTAGGAGGTTTTTTCCCTCCACTTGTATATATGTCTATAACCCTAACGAGTCATTTATCTTTGTACATTCTAGTGGTAATACATTCAGTATTTTGTGTTGTGCACTAAGCTTCTTCGTTCTTGTGCTATTCGCATGCTTTCATAGACATCAAACTCCAACAATTCGTATCAGAGCAAGTCATTGCTTGATCTAGGGCATCATTGACACCCCTCTGGTCATAGTCTCAAAATCGCACGAAATTTGGTGAGCATACTCAAGGTGATTAGAAGATCAAAAAAGCTTTGTTATGTAGTGCCAAATTGCAATCTAAGCTCGTTTTGGCCTTCGAATGCACTATCACAATGCTTGTGCAAGCAATTTTGTCTTTTTTGCCAAAGATACATACATGTTTTGGTTCGCCAATATAAGCATCTCGGAGTCTCCTATAGGCTTCGCAGAACTCAATAGGGTACTTTTGTTCAACTTTTTGAGATACAATCATCTTTCTACATTAGGGTATTTTAGTCAGTGGCCATGGCTGAAAGCAGTGATGTATTTTGTATGCTGGTTGTTGAGGATAAGTTGGATGGTACTAATTACCCACTATGGGCTTATATGATGCCTCATGTATTGGTGGAAAAAGGACTATGGAATATTGTGCAAGGTGTTGAAAAAATGTCCTATTACACCTGCAAACATAGTTGCTGAAGGTGATGTAGATGACATTGAAGATGACAATATTCTTCATGTTCCTGTTCGTGCACTTACCACTTTATACTAGCAAGGAATGAGGCTCATCTTGCTTACCTCCAAAAACAGTTGAAGTGTGAGCACATGAATGAAGGAGATTCCATGGACAATTTTCTAACAAAGATCAAAGATTTGAAGGAATAGTTGATGTCCGCTGATGAAGTCTTGCCTGACAGTTCACTTATGCAGACTGTTTTGAATAGTCTTCCAGATTCATATCAAAGTTTTGCTTCTACTCTTCCTTTGATGATGAAAGGCAATCCAAATGCCTTAACATTTGAGGAGTTTGTCTCCGTTCTATTGCAGGAAAATCAATCTAGGAAAAACATGTCCATTATGCGCATTGCAGATCAAGCTTTCTTGGCTAGTCAAAAGGGCAAAGGTAAATGGAGCTCTTCTACTAGTAAGCAAAAGTTTACTAATTCTACATAATCAAAGATGGATGACAGAGATGAGAAGAAAACAGAAAATCATAAATTGTTTTGCAAATATTGTAAAGCAAATAATCATGTCATAAAGTTTTGTCCAAAACTGGCTGCAAAAGATGCAAAGAAGAAAGAGGTTGGAATGGTTGTTATAAAGGCCTCTACACTAAAAACATAGTCTTCTAGTCTTGTGCAAAATGAAGAATGGGAGTTTACTATTTTTTGCAATTTTGACCCATCTTTTCATGAGCAATGTAATTCTATAGTAGACTCAGATGTTTGGTACTTTGATGGTGGTGCAACCAAACATATTACCTCTTAGTGTAGTTTCTTCACTTCACTCGAGCTTGCCCCTACAAGGAATACTATCACATGTGCCAATGACTCCTCTTATCCTATCATGGGAGTTGATAAGATCATTCTGACTACTGTTGATGGTAGTTCTTTTACATTGTTGGATGTTGTATTTGTGCTAAGGATCAAGAAGAATTTGTTATCAGTTTCAGCTTTAGCCAAGATTGGCTTGGTTGTGAAATTGGGTGATGATAGATGTACAGTTCATAATCTCTCAAATTGCAAGGTCATTATTGCTTCTAGTATTTTATGTCGTGGGTTGTATAAGCTCATAGACTATCAAAAATATGTAAATGATTCAAGATGTATAGTACATGATTCTCAGGCTATGTCAGATGCAAAGCTTTGGCATGCATGCTTTGGTCATTTGAAGTTTGCTAGTTTGCTACACCTACAGAAATCTGAAATGGTGTCCTGTCTACCCAAACTTGAGTCACTTGGTAAACATGTATGTGAAGGCTATATTTTGGGCAAATTGCAGTGTTCCTCGTTCCCAAAAGATGGTTCAGTTTGAGCCACTCAAAAATTGTAACTTGTTCATAGTGATGTCTTTGGTCCTATGTAGACATCCTCTTTTGGAAAGTATATTTACTGTTTGTGACTTACCAAACCACTATATGTTTTATTTGAAGAAAACATATACAAGAATGCCTGACATCCATTAATTGCTAACAATCTCCCACTAAATGCCAATATGGTTGATGTGTCCAAGGGAGAAAAAATAAAGAATGAACAAGAATATATGAGTATGATTATATGACCTAGAACTCCCATCCGATGGCCATGTTACATAGTATACGAGGGTTTGTGCACAAGAAGTTCAAGTGACTCCCATCAAGTGGCAATAGTTTCTAAATCTATCCTATGGTAGAGCTTTTATCAAGGCATCTGCTATATTTTAAATAGTATGAATCTTCTCAACTAAAATGCATTCAATTGCTAAGCAATTATAATTGACTAATAAAGTGATCTCACACCTCAATGTGCTCGGTCTTTACATAATATATGAGATTCATAGTGAATACAATAGCACAATGGTTGTGACTGAGTAAACAAGGTACAAGTTGAGGTATGCCTAAATCACATGTCAACCTAGAAAGCCACAATGCTTCCTTACATACCTCATTTCTTGCAACATATTTTTATTTTGTATTGAAAACAGTTCTATGTTCTTGAAGATAAGACATCCAAGAAATAGCTCCACTTGTGAATTGAAAAATGTACCATAAAGTAGACTTCTTTGTATCCAATGATTAGTGCACCACCTCTAGCCAAGCATAGAAACATATCCCTAATGCCACACAGATATCTCAGTATCATTTTGACTACACCCCAATGCTTCTTGCCAAGATTGGGCATATATTTGCTCACAAATCCCACTATAAATGTAGTGTCAAGTATGGTACCTAGCATAGCATATATGAGACTACCAATGCTAGATTGATAAGGAATTTTGTTCATGAACTCCTTCTCTCCATCAAATTGGGGACAATCAATCTTGCTTAGATTCAGATACGTAAGAAATGTTGTAGTCAATGCCTTCCCACCATGCATACTTAATCTATGAAGTTCTTTGGTAGACAATTATATGTGTCTCTTACTCCTATCATGACTAGTTCTCATGCCAATCATGTGTTTGACATCTCCCAAATCCTTCATGTCAAGTTTCTAACCTGACATTGCCATCAACATATCATTAATATAAAGTATCAACTTGGGACTTCATGAGTGCATCAAGCATTTGATACCGTTGTCTATGTGATTGCTTAAGTCTTGTATATAGAGAAAGGAAATAGGTTTGGTTGCAAGTTCTTTAGACTAGATATGTAACATACAAATTTTCATCATGAGCTATGGTTAATTTACTGATGGAAAAGAAATAAAATAAAGAAGCACTTGGAAGATTTTACTTGAGATTAAGGCTAAAGAATAAAATTTTAATTGGAATCCACGAGGGCTCAAATGGACTCAAGCAATGGGATTATTTAGTTTAGAAGGAGGACGTACATCCTTGATGCTCCTAACTTATATATGAAAAAATTATATGAACATATAGATGCATCAAACATAGAACACTTTGAATACTATAAGACTCTATTAAAAGTACAAGCAAGATCCTATTGATAACAAATCAAGTTTTATGTCTACATGAAGTAGCATTTTTCCTAGAGAACACATGCATTCAAGAAGCTTCCGGGCCTTAGACATTCCTCAAGTGAAGTGGTAATGCATTAAGATGGACTTCATAAGTACAATACCTTTGGTTCTTGCATTTGATGCTACTACATTATTACTTGACCATCTAAAAGGTAGCGCACTTAATCTTCGTAAAGAAGACGAGAAATTGTATCAAAGAAATATTTTATGTGTAAGGATTATCTCCAAGTATTAGTAGTGATTGAGACTCCAAGTTCACCTCTTATTTTTGGACATTTTTATTTGAGTCATTTGTACATTAATTGAAATTCCCACATATCACCATCATCAAATAAAGGGAGAGAATAAAAGAGTGAAATAGGTAAAAGATCAATCCAACTTCAACCACTTGTAAAGTACGCTTGTATTTTGAAAATTAATTCCTTCATTACGTTATATGAATTGAATGCATAAACTCTATGAACTTTAGTGGCTCAATCATAAGAGCATATTTTACTAAAGAGATAGTGCATAAACATGAAAAATCAAGTAATTATTATAAAAACAAATCTTTTATCAACTCAATAAAGGTTGAAAATATCGTGCAAATAAGAATATTTCTATGAAATAATTTCAAGTTTGAGAAAAAGTCCTTGTAGAGTTTGAATCACAGCAAAGTTCCCAATCATTGTGAAAGTATAGTAAACTTGGTTCTAGATATTTTGTTGATTAAGGTGACGATAGATATACTCTAGTTTATCATGGGGTTGTGTTGCAAGTCTAGCCCTCAGTTATCATTGTCAATTCCTCATCATGAAGCTCAGTTTGTCACAACTCTACCTCTCTATCATGGTGCCTTCCTTCTTTGTGCAACAATCAGGCTTGATTCATGTGGCTTTGAGGATTTATTCCTCAAAAGTATTTGTGTGTTGTGAAGTTATGATATTAAACCATTATTTTTACCTCAAAGCATTGGAAGGGGGTTTTGAATGTTTGGGGGGGGGGGGGGGGGGGGGGGGGGGGGGGGGGGGGGGGGGGGGGGGGGGGGGGGGGGGGGGGGGGGGGGGGGGGGGGGGGGGGGGGGGGGGGGGGGGGGGGGGGGGGGGGGGGGGGGGGGGGG